>JABFOX010000558.1:0-16132 GCA_022817665.1 Axea sp. ZL-2020
CAAATAAGAACAGATACGCATCGCGTATAAAACGAATACAATTTCGTGAATCTTGCTCCAACGATATTCCAATTTTGGTGAAACGCGGTCCCAATATTTTGACGTGACAAATCACTTCATCGTATGGTAATTTATCAAGCGCATTCTCTTATGCGCAAAGCCATTTTCTTTGGCGATTTTTCAAACGAGGCACAGATGAGTTATTGGCCTCCTCAAAAATATGAATTTAATCGATGCATAATTCGGTGGACAGAGTAGAACATTTTGATTGATCAAGCAATATTTAAAATTATTGTTTCGGTTTATTTGTTCAATTTTATTATATTTCATTTTGTAAACAAATTTTTTACATCTAACTACTTTGTAAAATTTTCCAACTTTTAGGTAAAATAAAACTAATCAATTTTGAGCAAACCAATATCCAAACAACCAAATTGCGCAAGTCATTGCAATGAAAATAATGTATAATTAATATTTATGTAATATAAATGCCTGTACAATATCTATTTAGAAATATAATTTTGTATTGCAAAATTTCATTGCATAGAAAACATGAACATCAAAAATTGCAAATTAATGTTCTTTAAATGTAGAATTTTTATACGTAATAATTGCATAGGAATTTTTTGAAAAAAAATGTAAAGTATTACTTGCCACTGCAAAGAAGTAAAAAGAACAAAAGAAATCGCTATATATAAGTCGTTTGTATTAGTTTCAATCCGTTAATAAATTATAAGTTTGTCTCAGTATTGTATTTTTAATGCTAAAACACAATTCCACCGACGTATAATGCTTTTTAATATCCATCCTGTCAAATGCCTTCACTTCCCGAAACGTGTTTCGTGTCAACACTTCAGAATTGGAATACAATAAAAAATAGTCAACTATACCGCGTATAAAGTACAGAGACAATAAAATAGAACAACAAAATAAAATTTGGAACAAAAATGTTAATTTTTAAAATTACTCGTTATAGTGCATATTAATATTTTACTCCGGCGTACGATGTAATTCAGAAATAAGATTCGGACTTAAACATTTGAAAGGTTTTAAATCAAATTAACTAACTTTTACAGATACTGCACTGTTCGAGAAAAATCTATATTTAGGTTATTAGAAAAAAACTAATACATAAAAATTCACTAAATAAATTTCGTATGAAATTCTACCAGTGTTGCAAATAATAAAAGTATGAATTACGAGATATATTGCAAAAAGTAATAGTAAAATTTCATATGTTAAATAAAAATACATGTTATTTTATATTAAATGTTATAGACAAATTCGTGACTTCAACGTGCATTCTTCTTTTGCTTAAAACGCAGTACATTTTCATGTAAGATTTTTCTCAATGTAGGTAATCCACTTTACATGTTTCTAACGTACAAATTTTAACAATGTATTATGATAAAGGTATTATTAATAATAAAGATATTTATTTTAATATATCGTTTAAATGTGCGGTTCGAAAGGAAATTAAATTGAATTATATACTAATGTAGAGCAATAATGAAACATCGATAAATTCATAAAATATTTCAATCATACAGTATATATTTTTAAGGTAATAATATAAAATAATTAGTTTTTTTTAAGTAATCAAACATAAAGCAATCTTTAATATATCAAATTATGATTTTATCGAATCTTAACAAAAAAAAAACAAAGTAAAACTTTAGAAAATTAAACTAAAATTGGTGTTTACAATGTACTAAAATTAAATTAAAGTTCAATAAGTTTGAAATTATTTTCGCATAGGAACATTGTTAAAGGTGTTTAATTATGTTTCGTGTTATATCATAGAAAATGACTTTATTGACTTTCTGGTATCTCAAAAATTAGTAGTCATGTTAATAATTGCTGTTTAAAATATTTAATTTTCTGTTGTAGCAAATGTAATGAACCACAAACTGGCCAATATTTTTAAGAATATTGAAACTAATATTTTCGCACTTGTTCAAATTATTTCACTCCTTTTCTATACGGTCGGCTTACTATCGATTTTAGTCTGTAGATAGTAACCGAAGTATGCATAAGTACAAAAACGTAAATAAAAAAGTTGGAAAAATATTAAAAATGATATTATAATATTATCATGATATTGAAAAAAAGACAGCACTAAATTTCGAATCTATGAGTTACAAAGTTTAAACTTGAACACATAACTACTTGTCCACTAATGATAGATAGCAATAAATAAAATAAAAATACCGCCATGGCCGTTATATCAGCGCTTTATAAAATTTCGCAATTATCCATTACGGGATCAGATCTCGGAGCATAACGCTCATGTAGCTGCGAGATGTCAAGCTCTTTATTATATTAAAATGTCCTAATTGCAAGATTAACGAAATGCAATTTGGGGATGTCGCATCGTGTCAATTTGAGAACGCATTCAAGCATACCGAATACGCATTCATCAAAAGAAACCGAAACACCTCTTGTGAGAGAACGACGTCTCGAGCAACGAAAGAAACGGTGGATATAAAAACCGATTGACAGTTATCTTCAGAAGTAAGTACATAGCTTATTATTGTTCAATATTTCATTAGAAAATAAGTTAATCGATAATCAATCTTTTGCGCGTAAATTTACTAGCTTTTGTTTTTCTGTGAAATCATTTAGTAACATTTAGAGTTATAAGAAAAGTGTTCATGATTGATTATTATCTCAATCCTCAACGATGTCAACTATACAAATAACGCGTTCTTCGATTTTCGATCTTTTTTTAAATTTTGCTTATTTTTTATAACTTGCAATATTACGTATTATATATTATATATTAATTTAAAAAGAATTAATAAATATTATAAAAAATTGTCAGTGTTAAAACGACGATACGTTTTCAATAAATGTTTCATTTTTTAGTAAATTAAAAGTTCTGTGTTATAATAATGAATATCCTAAAGTTATAAATTAACTTATTATAAAAACAAAAACAAAAAATAACTTATTTTAAAATTTAACTAAAAATTAATTTTTAAAAAATAAGATTTAAATAATTATTTGCAAATCTTTGTTGTAATCTCATATATTTTATTCTGAAATTAAATTGACTAGCTTCAATTTATGTAGATAGGACCATTAAAAGAAGTAATAATGAAGATATTACAAGTTCGGTAACTTTAAATATTAAATATTCTTTTAAATTTGCCTTTCTTAATCCGTATGTTTTAATTCACAAATTTACTCTCGTGAGCAATTTTCCTCTAATATACTTATTATTATATCTTATAAATACTTAGTTAAGGGTCGCTACTTGCATTATACTAAGCAACAGGTCTTGTGCTGCAAACGAAATCTCTAATTATAGACCAATACTCATATTAAACGCTATTTCAATGTTATTTAAAACGGTAATAACTAATAAAATCTACTCTATAATATTTTATTATTAATGCATTTGTTCAATGGACATCTTTCTACAAGATTTCAATACATACAGTATACAAATTTTATATATTATAAAACTGTTATCTTACCTAATTTCTAGGACCACACCTAGGTCCTTTATCATATAATCATTTATTAATATATACTTGAATTTGCCTAAAAAAATTATTTTACATGCTTTAAATTAGTTTAAATTCAATTTATCAGTGATTTGGTATTAATAATATTAATCTATGTATCCAAAAGTATTTTCTCCATTTTCTACAGTCCTTGATGATTCGCATTACACAATTTAACTTACAAATCATACATACACAATATAAAGGGTACAAATTCAAATATTTTTAATTCCATTAAAGAGCGCAATGTTTGATATAAAAATATTTAATACCAAAATGAATTTTAAAAAGCATATCGATAAATATAAAATTAATCAAATATTAGGCTTAACAAAAGAACCAACAAGTTTTTGTATACTTCTCTTACTTTAAAAATGCTTTATTTATTGCCTATGTCAGTATTAATGTATGGGTCTTTGATTTAGCCTTCACACATTCAATTTCAAAATATAAAGTTAGAAATTATTAAATATTTTTCAAAACTATTCAAATGTCTCACAATTGTTTATAATAGATTAAATTGACCTAATCCATTCATTTCGTGTGTCATATAACTTATCTGCAAGAAATTTCAACTTTTAAATCGATTTTTAAATTTAATAAAATTAAATTTACTTCTAATTTTTACCAAATTTCTTGATTTATTAAATCAACTACATATTGTAATTTTTATAAAGTAAACTCTGTATTTATTTCTTATCCTTTGACGTTTAGTTGCTTAATGCTCCTGAATTAAATATGAGTTTACAATATTTTTTACAACATTTTTTTTTGCTTTGTACAACACAAAAAACAAAATTACAATAAATAAATATTTAAGTATCCTGTTATTTAAATAACTCGCAACTCATTACAGTATATTTAAATATAAACAAATTAAATATATATCTTAAAAAACCGTCAGACATTAAAATTTCAAATCCTTACTTTGGGTTCCCTTTAGAATTAAAAATTATTCGTTATTAAAGTCGAAAAAACGTCATTGAATTTGAAAATATATAAAAGCCAGAATTTATACTCTTTTCCGACATGTAATGGAAATTGCTTTTTACGTATATCTGTTCTTCATTAAAGAAAAATATCGTATTCAATTCGTTCATATCGTTTTTTGATTTGAAAATACAATTGAATTTTGTATATTAATTATACATTTGTTTAGAGTAATCTTTGTTTTAGTTTCTTTCTTTCTTTATTTAGAATGTTTGTCTCTTCTATTTATGTGATCTTTATTTTATTATGTAATTCTATATTACTATATTATGTGATTCACTTATTAACACAAGATAGATATTAATACAAGATCATATTTTATAGTGCACATTTTCCAGGTAGTTCTTTTATATGTCTTTTATACTCATTAATTCTTCTGAATTAATTTCTATTTAATTGTACTAACATACTAGTAGTTGCAACTTTTTTAACATCTAATATTATATGCAAAATTAATTTAAGAAAACGTAGGCAATTCATATTTTTTTTTATAACATTTTAATACATATATAGTTTACATATTATTTTAATATTATGTTGATGTATATTTTTCACTGTTTAATAATCTTAGTTTTTCAAATATATAAGAAAAAGTACAAAAAATACATTTTGATTTGAATTCGAACAAAACAGTAACAAAATTCCATTCTAAGGATTATCATAAAACAAAACACCTTACTTCTCAAAGGCAGCAAGACATTTTAAATGTGCATATATAAGTTTGACTAATGAAGTAACGCAAAGTCACAGCAGTCGTAGAATACATCGTTCTACTACATACACTTTAAAAATCCAATCATTTTTATATACTTATTGCACTTGTATGAATTTATTCATCCAATTACAGCCGACATTTTTTTTTTTTTTTTTTTTGCAATAAAACAATTACTACTTTTAACGACAAAAAATAAATAAATAATAATTAAGATTATTAAATGCAACAGCCAAAAATATTAATACTAAAAGTATCATGTTCACCTTTTCTATGGTGAAATAGCAATTACAATTTGGAATATTTGCACCAGAGTATTATTCCTATTTATATTTGCAGAAAGGCGCGCTGGGAAAACAAGGTTTTCCTTCTCTCCACTCTTCCAAGTTGAAGCCACTAAATGCATCAGCGTTAACTTGCGAAATATTCAAGTCTGTGCATATAATGAGGTTAATTAAATTGAAACAGAGCTGACTTTTAAAATATTTAAAATATTGCACACGAACGAAGGAGCCCATTTCAGCTACTCTTTCTTTCGTAAAAAACGCATTCAATTAAACCCTTCTTCCTTCATCAATTCTGTTCCCATTACTATTAAATCACAATAACAAGTTAAACCAATAAAATTTTTAACATAAAAAACACTTGTAATATAAACCAAAATTGTTAGAAAAATCAAGTCAAATAATTCAATTCCATAATATTCGTTAAATGATTGCGAAAGTTAAATCAGAAATTGATATTAAATGTGATTTTATTTAATTATATTTTTTTTGTGAAAAGAATATTTTTCACATTCATACAAAAATCTGTTATACGAATATTACTAAATTAAATACAGTTTTATATTTTAACATATATAATTTTTTTATGTCTAAATTTTTAAAATTAATAAATAAATTTACTTTTACGAAAACTATAACACGTTTCAGAAAATCTCATTAAAATTTGTAAACAAATTAAGTGTCATAATCAAGTTTGTTAGTTTATTAGATAGATTCAGCAATAATTGAAATTTAAAATTAAATTCTCATCCGTTTTAATTTCGTATTTTTATCTTGTTTTATAAAAATATAATTAAAAACGTTTGAACACTGTAAAAATAAAAGAGATGCATATATTATATCTAAAAAGATTAATTATAAAAATCTATGCTAATTATTTTATAGTATTGAAATAGAAGCAAAATAAAATATAATTTAAGTCTTTTAATGCCTAATGGAAGGAAATGAATTTTAATAATAAACTCTTATTAAACTATCTTTCATTAAAAAATAAATAATAGAGGCAAAATTAACTTCTTTGTACGTAAAATATTAAATTAACATTAATACAAACTATAATTTTCATTAAAGAAATGAGACAATATTGTACGAAAACTGAAAAGTTAATAGGTAAGTTTCATTAATCTAATAAATAACTTACTAAATATTGAAAAATTAAAAAATTTATTATTTTTAATGTCAGTATACTTCAGCACTGTAAATATATAAGTACAGTTGTAAACAACATAAACAACAATACAATATTTAAAATATAAATTATCTTGATGAAAGTGATTGTTGTTGTTACTTAATATTCATAATTGAACACAAATAATTATGATAAAATGTGAAAAACAGTGGCATTATATTATGTCAGTTTTCTTCTACAAAACGAAGCTATTTATATTACGTGCAAAACCACAATCGATATCATACAAAAATATCAAACAAAAATAAATATCATATTTTGCTGACATCAAATAAAAGTCCTTTCATTTTTGCCAAAAGATGCATATTAATGCAGAAAAATAGGTATCGTTCTTGACTGTTTGCATGAAGGTGGTGTTTGCGTGTTAATAAAAGTACACCTCGATGTTGAAGTTCGATTCGCTTTCTTACTTTGTCGTCAGCCATTTTCGTGATTGAAATCCCAGTCGCGAAACTCAGCCCCTTATCGAGTTTAAAAGTTTTCACCGATAAGCCGTGTCTTTTTTTTATTTTGGTACTCATTTATTTGACGATCGAAACTCGCAACGTGCTTTGCGAATATAGATGCCGTATAACAAACGAATGAAAACTTGCACGATGGAATGAGACTTGGTTACAAAGCCATCAATCTAGGTATGTCTTAATTTCCGTGTCAGTCGTAACATTGTCCGAATCATGATGGTATTTCTGTAGTCGTTCCAGCCAGCTTTTCCAATACAACTGTAGCAAATCCCCGCTAATCTCATGAACGGTTGCTCTCTCACCATTCGAGTAGGCAATTACTATAAGCCCATTCTGAATCTGTTAATTAAAAAATAAAAAAAAAATTAATTATTATAAATTATGATGTAGGATTATTTAATTTAATTTATAAATATAATACTCTAATCTCACTTCGTGCAACTTCGACCACAACTATTTCACTTTGAGCAACATGTTACGCTTGCCTCGTGCAATTAGACATTACGTTGTCTGTTGAATTTGTTTGTTGCGTGAAATAAGATTAAAGTTTGTATATTTGTTGCAGAGTACATATATATAAAAATAACATATATACCATAAGTACAATTGAATTCAAGCATTAAAATAACAAAAGTAAAATAAAAATAATAAAATGATGATAATGGATAGATAACTATGAAAATCAAACTCAAAGGCAAAATAATAATATATAATACAATTGTGTACATCAATAACTAACTTATTTAAATTACTTTAATTTCATTAGAAACAATGCAATTTCAATTTAACGAAAACAAGTATACTTTGGAAATTTTATTAAAACCATTACGCAATACATTGAAATTTAAAAATTATAAATAAAGAAATGAATCTACCATTTAGAATAAATGTTACTTCAAATTTTGAAAAATATAGCACAATCCGTTATGGATTAAAATATATTTTGCATTTAACAAATTCCATTAACAATATTTTTTAAAAATATTCTTTTAATTTAATTTAAATTTAATTTAATTTAATTTTAAATTCATTCAACCTCAAAAATGTTATAATAAAAACATTTACTCTGCATTTTATTAAAAGTATACCTTATTTATGCATACAGATTTTTAAATTATAAATATATTAAAAATTACTATAGTTTGTTGGGACAAAAGAAAAATATAAGCAAAATTAGATACAATATTTTACATGACAAAAATATATAAAATTATACTGGATATAATAAATATATTACAGTATAATAAATGAAATGTCTCGAAAGTAAAAAAAAAAAGCCAGTTTAATTACTGAATAAATAAACAATTACAAATCAAATCAAACCAAGAGAAGATAAAACTTATTCATTTTATAATTCATTACATAAAAAACACTTCATTGTTGTTTTATTTACTTCCATTTTTACCTGCATTTATTATGATTTATGGATAATTTGGTTTAACAAAATTCATTTTCTTATTTCAACTTTTCACTAAAACGTTTTCTTTATACGTTACATAATACAATCATTTTAAAATTATATTAAACATAAATATAAAAGCTAGAAAGGAAAAGCTGAAGATCTGTAAAATATTGTATTATTAATTAAAAACATGTATGCAAATAATCTTCTTCCATTTCATCGAATTCGCATCATTTTATTATTTCCTTGACTTCACGTTGTAATACTTAATGCTTGGACATTTGGGATTAAATTTTCATAGAGGGATCTCGTTCAGTTGTACCTCGAAAGGATATTTCTCATCCGCATTTAATGCTCCGATATAAGAAGCCACTTGCAAAGGTGCATCATAGGTAGACGTAATACTGCTCTTCCGTTTGTCTGACTTCTTCCAGTCTACGATACACAGTTTTCCCCTTTGTCGAAAAAGAGACAAAACTTTTATTCGTATAATGTAATACACTTTTTAAAATACGTAAAAAGACATTTGCGAAAAAACAATTTTCAAATGCATTCTGTTATTGTTTGCCTATCGATTCTTATTTTGCACAAACAAGCGCAATTGCGCGACATTAATGCAAGAACATGTGTGGCGAATGCGACGAAAAAATGTCGCATCCAATAACAGAGAAGTTTATTTTACCTGTAGCGAGCAACGCAATCGAGGTACCCCCGATAATGCAATTTCGGGTGAACCACGTGTGATTCAATTGCCTTAACATCAGATATTTCCTTTAAAATATTATTTATACTTTTGAAAGCGGACTTGATGCCTTCCTGTAAATCCAATGGTTTTTGTAATAAGTAATTCTGAATCGCTGTGTGCAAATGTTTACCATTTTGAAGCAGTTCTGTGAATACATTTAATAAATTAGTTTTTAATGCAGTATTGATTTAAATTGTTGCTTTGATATATTAGCTGTGCAATATTTGAAAAAATGATTATATTGTATTAAATATTAAAACACATATTTCATTCATCTATGAACTTTTTCACAAAATAAATTAAGCATTCATTATACGTAAAATTCAGTATAAAATGTATAACAATATCATATGAATTTATACGATTGTATTTATTTATTAAATATATAATGTAATTAATAATGTTGTTTTTAATTATTCATTTGCTCTTTGTGAGTAATTTATTAAAGAAACATATCAACAAAAAAAATAAAATCTCAATATTAAATATAAATATAATATAATTTAAAGCATAATATTTATCGAAGAAAATTCATTCGTAATTTGTTTTTATTTTTCAATTCTTTAATTTTAACTAAATTTACTTTTATATACTTAATTTACCATTTTTAATATCACAATTTTATATCATGATTTCCAATAAAGCTTTTAATAAAAATTCATGAATGTTTATAAATAATGATATTTGTATAACTTCACATTCATTCAAACTTCCATTACTTGCATCTCTTTTAACATTCTTTTCCAATTTCAGTCTATTTTCTCTTTTACTGAATTATTCGCTCAATATACAAATAATAAAAAGTGAAATATTTTAAACTGGTATATTTTCATTTTAAAAATTCATTAAGCTATAACTTCAACTTTAATTAAAAAACAATTACAACTTTAGCAAAAGTCATAATATCAAGAAAATAATTAAAACTGTAATCTAAAAAATGTTTATTATGTTTATAATCAACTAAACATAAAAAGATACTTCTTTATCCAAACTAATTCGCAATTTGAATTTATTTTAATATACAAAAATTTCCTAAGAAAAATAAGTATTCATTTATGCTTTTTTTCAACCTTGACGATAAATTTGGAAGCCTTTAGCGCCTAACTTTGCAATCATTTTCTTCTCCCACCTGCTCAACATTTCTTTTGCTTCTTCTGACATCGTAGCATTCAAAATCTTCGTCACACTTGGATACTTCATGTTCTCATTATAATCTTTGCTTGACAGACATATAACTTCTGTCAACTCATCAAACATTGATGGTTTCTTAGCATTGTAGAATAATGGCACGGCGACTATATTTTCATATAAATTGTTTTCTTCAATGATTTTATCATTATCCGAAGAAGTTTCGACAATTTTATCGTTCGCATAATTTTCACGTAAACTACTTTTGAAGTCGTCTTCCACGTCTATAAAATTATCCGCTTCTTTTGTTCCATTATCTGTTATTAATGTTTTACTTAAACTTTGTTCCTGTGTGACTGCATCTTTCATCACTTTATGAATTTGTATAATTTTATAAGAAAATTTTTTCGCTTTCTCCGGTACTGTTTCTGCGTGTACTTCAAAGTTTGATGACGTCAAATTTTTAGAAAAAAAGTGTGATTCTGTGTCGACTTCTGGTTCCTGTAAAACTATTTTAATTAGAATTCTAAAACTTTAAAGTTTAAAAATATATTATAATTGAACACATTTGTTTAGATTATAATAAATAAGAGGAAATAATACATTAATAAATATATATATTTGATCATCATTGTCACTTGTTTTATAAAAAGCCACAGGTAGCTTTTGATATATCTTAGCAGGTTCACAGAGTCGCTCGGGGCAAAACTACTGCAGGAAGACATCTTTATCTTCCAAGAACTGTAACTAGTTTCAGTATTACATTCGCATTACCATAAACCAGAGAAGTTCAGTTTTTTAAACATTTGAAGAAAATAAATTTGAAAAGAATGTGTATTTATATTTTACTTGTATATAAATGGACAAATTCATGTCAGTTAAAATTAAAATATTTCAAATATAAAATTCATGTTTTTATTCATTTATTGATAGTAAAACAATCAAAAAATATAAATTAAAAAATTGTAGATATATTATTCAAAAATATATTATGTTTTTCTTTTAGAATCCATAAATAAAATCCATTATTTTATATATTTCTAAAGACCATATTAGTGTTATGTATAGCAAATCTAAACTTTAATTTGCTACTACATTTTATTTGGTGTATTATTTACATATTAGATCAATTTCTTAAAACAACACCTTATCTATTACAAAATCTGAATGTTTATTGGCGATACAATATTACATGCTGTTGAAAAGAATATGGACTAGGAACCAGATATCTCCTTTCAATGATTGGATAAGCAATAATACTATGTTTCCGAATGCAAGCATTATATATTTGAAAATAATAAAATGTATTTGAACGATAATATAGTATAAACGCATTTTACAAAACTGAACAATAACAGTTTTTTAAATGGCATCATTAATATTCCATTAATCCATTTATAATTTTAAATATAATTTGATGGTTCATGATATAATAAACAAATAAAAAGTATAAAATTAAAATGAAGTATTATATAAGAATATGTTTTCTAAATATTATAAAATATCAATATTTGAATGAAATTGTATTTATTTGAATTAAATCTAACAAACATATTTTATAAAAAAATTCGCTGTAGACAACGAATGTTTTTAAAATTATTTTTCATACAACCATAACTTATGAAATAAATTAAGAGTAAAATTTTTAAAATTGCATTTTAATTAATATAAAACATAATTTAGTAACTTCTATTCCAATTTAATAAAGGATAAATCTTTTTAACTCACAATTTCATTTATACATTTATTAATAAATATAAGATAGAAATGATTGTAGATTTCTTTTTCACCTATAATAATAAACAGCCTAGTATTTCCAACAGGTCAAAAATAAAATTAAAAAAACACGCGAGACAAACAGAGATATTTTGGTGTCAGATTTTTCAGGACATTGAAGTATTTCCTTTGATGTAAAAATAACATGAAAAACAAAAAAAGTTTGAAATGTTTTTTTTTTAATTACACATAAATCATTCAAATAATAAGATAGATTAAAAAATATATTATAATAACATGAATTACGTTTGTTATGTCAATTTACTTACCTGTTAATACAACTAAAATAATTTTAATTAAATTATCATTGAAATATTTGCAAGAGAATTTAATTTTATAAATTGTCTAAAATTAGACTTACCACTTTCACCAAAAGTTTCCCTTTCTTCTCAAGTTTCAATCTTTTAAGTTTTTCCTGCTTGGTTTCAATCAGGTTCCCAAACATTAACTTTAATTCATTCATTCTTCGTATAGCATGCTTGCCATTACTTTTATGGCGCATATTTATTGCAAAGCAAATTTGAACTTGGAGCAGTTTTCGCGCCATTTTATTTAAAGGAATATTTTTACATAACCTCTATTCATTATTTTTTTATGAAGAAAATCTTCCTTACCATGAATTTAAAAAGAAATGTAAATAGCAATTGCTTATTGTTAAAGTCTAAGTTATCTTTAAGTAATAATTACCCTTTAAAATTCCGAATTCAAAGTCATCAAAAATTGTTCTTAACTTTTTTGTTGGATATTTTATGAATAACACACAATATTGTACTAATTTTCACATGGCATTTACACTATTTGCACGCAAGATAAAATTACAATTTGAAAAAATACGGACACAAATGCAAAATAATGAAAAATGAAAAATGAAACAAACTCATATATGACCCATCGCACTTGTTTACATTGACATCAGCGCACTCTCTCGAATTTATGTATTATGCTTAGAAGTTTCCTTTGGTGAATTTTTAAAAACATATTTTAAACTTATTTTATCATTGTAATATTTTTTACATAAAATCACAGTGTAATAAATAAAAAATACGATTAAACATATTTGAAACAATTGTTTTTATTAATATTATACACATATACGAATTATTCCTTTATTATTTGTGTGTATTTACTTTAAATATTACAAAATTAATTAATCAAATTTAAAAGTACAACTAAATTTAGATTAAATTTTGTTGATAAGGTAGATGAGCGTCTTTATCAGTGATAGTTTAACAAATAAATAAAAATGGCTATGTGTCAAAATGGCTGATCTCAATAAAGAGTTAAATGAGTATCTTCTGAGTAATAAAAATGAAAAACAATACAAGTTGCCACTCCCCAACTTAACGATACCAAAACAATCAATTAAAAGATGGTTTTCAAGAGGCGACGAGGAGGAATTACAAGAATCGGGATGGATAGAGAATTCTACAAAAGATTGCTGTCCAAGTATGGTCGGTATTTGTATTTCAAATATAAACAAGTGTCATCGAACTTTAATCAAACTAGTCAAAATAAGCTGAGAAATAATATCGCATAATTTTAAATTAGTTCAAATATAATTTAAGCAAAAAAATATTATTGTATACGCTATAATGAAAAATACTTTTATTAATAAATGATTTTAATTATAGACAAGAATGCAGAGACTAACGATGTTCGCAGTGTGCTTCTTTATGGGAATATTATGTTTTTGTCTATCTGCCTTGTATCTTCCAGTTTTGTTACTAAAAGCTAGGAAATTTGCTCTACTTTATTCACTAGGCAGCTTATTTTTCTTATTAAGGTATTATCAGTTAAAAATATAAACACATTTTTAAATAATACTACAACTTCATTTTATATTTATAATTAAATATGTTACAACAATAACATTAAATCAAATTTATTTTTTCAGCTTTTATTTCCTCTGGGGTCCTATGAGTTACATTCGGTCACTTTTCACAGCAGAGCGAAGATGTTTCACACTTTCGTATTTAGTAACTTTAATAGGAACACTATATTTTGCACTTCATTTACAGTCAACACCTTTGACTGTATTTTGTGCTGTACTGCAAATAATTGCAATGCTTTCATTCCTTATAAGCCGCATCCCTGGAGGAACATCTGGACTGATGTTTTTCTCACGTATGTTTAAATCATCTGTAAGTTCTTCATTACCAGCGTGATACTTAAATTCTTGTGAACATCTTATCTTAAAGTTTTGTATTATAAACATATTAATGGAAAGTGATAATAATGTTTTTATAAAAGATTATAAAGTTTAAGACGATGTTTATTTAAGATTAATATTGCTTAGTTGCAATAAAATTGTATGTCGAATAAAATAGATAATTTATACAAAAATATTGTACAAAATTATGTATATAATATACAAAAGATTGTAAATATACTATAACATTTATAATAAATGAAATCTTTCGTTTTTTTAAGATAATTCATAGATAAATTAAGTATTGCTAAGGAAAAAAAGGAACCATTACAAACTAATAAACAAAATTTTGGAAAATAACATTATACAAAAATATATGCATACATTTTTACAAAAGACAAATTAATAAATATAATAATTATATTTCAATTGAGTATTTGCTTAATTAAAAGTTCCATAAATAATAGTAATTACATATATGCTTTATTTAATAACTGAATTGATAAAATCAACTTCTCTTGTTATAAATATATTATTTTTAAGCTTTCAAAATATAATAGGCATACATAAAAATTACATAAGTAGTCAAAAGACATGAGTTCTTTATTCATATAACAAAATTTATAATTACAATCATAAAAATATCACAGTCACATTGTTAGCTCTGTTAGTTTAAATTGTTATTTTTAACAATAGCAATTTATCCATCTGTACACTTTAAATTTGATTTCATGGAATTTAAATTTATTTTCATAATTCTATATTTTGTAGATATTAAAGTATTATTATTTTATTTTTGTTTTTGTTGCTTTTATTCTATTTACATTCCCTTGCATTCGTTTAACTTTAAGTGGTACATAGTAATCTTCATCTTGCTGTCCTATTGTTTCTTTTTTAACGTCATGGTACCTTTTTTGGGATAAGGTATCATCTGTATTATCATTATCAAATTCAGTATCACTAGATATTGCAAGAAAGTCACCAAATCCCATAGATTTCACAGTCTTGGTGTAACGAGGAACAAATTTTCTCTCGTGTATAGAATTTCTGTAAAGATATACATCTGTCGAAATTTTAATTTGAGTTAAATTAGAAGTACATTTCTCTTCACATTCCATTTCACTGTCATCAGGTAATAAATTTATTTCTGAACTTTCCTTTTGATTAAGATGAACAGGTGTGTTCAATAATGGAAATCCATTAAAGATCTCAACAATGATATTATGAGTTTCATAAAATTCATTGGTTTCTGATCCAGTAATGTTATTCTGTTGAAAACATAATTACTTGAATAAATATATATATATATATCATGTATTTTTATACTATTAATTTATCATCTCATTGTTTTTAATTTATTATTTTAATGTTTTACCTTCAAAGCAAAAGCTGCAGAAGAAAAGTTAATGGTTTCCAACATAATCGATGACAAAAAAGGAACCAAAAGTATAGGTATTTTTTTATGAGCAGCCATTGTTACAATATGTTTAATTAATAATGGTGGGTCTACAGTAGAATTTAATAGAATTGAACATAAATTGTTCGTTTCTAATTGCCGTGTAACTGCATTGATTCCGAATACTACATTTTGACTAAAAATTGAAAATATATATGCATATTTAAAATATTATATAGTTCTTTAATCAAATCTAAGTTCTCATATAACTCAGACAATATAATCATTCAGTATTTGCATTCAAATTAATTTTCTATTGTATCATATGTTGAACAAATTTCAATTCCAATTTCAACTATTATTGTTGGATAAAATATCTTTACTTTTT
>JABFOX010000559.1:0-16123 GCA_022817665.1 Axea sp. ZL-2020
AATTGGAAATTTTTATCAAAATTGAGAAATGCTTTTTAAACATTTATATTACTTGATCACATGCATATAACTCTAAATACACTTTGTAAATGTTTCTACCAATGTTATATTTCCAATTTATTTTTAATATAAATAATCTTAGTTTGTTTAAATCATGGATGGAAACATATAAATATTGACAACGACATAATTACTTTTAAATGCAAGGTAAAATACAAATGGCGTTATTTAAATACCAATAAAGGTCGTTCGTTGCACGGAATAATATTACTACAGCAAGTATAAATAGTTGCAAAATAAAACAAATATGCAATCTAATTTATTATTCAACACAATGAATCGGTGATTACCAAAATCATATTTTACACCATTAATACACGCCAAATTATTGTATACAAAATTTAATTGAAGTAACCTTCTATTGTATAAATAGAAATTAGTAAAAACATGAAGTATGAATCATTTTTAAAATATACGAATCAGAACAAGGTAAATTTAAAAATAATTATATTTTACAGTAATACTGGCGTAAAATGGGTTTTTTATATTTATTCGTAAAAAGAAATAAAAACACAAAAATTTACCAAACCTGGTACATTTATGTTATAAAAAAACAATACAAATTTGAAATAATTTTGTTAAGTTTATATAATTGACAATGAAAGTAAACAATATTCGCTCATACAAAATTAACATATTGAACGATTCTAAAAATTAATCTAAAAACTAATATTATATAAAGCGTACAAAATTTCAATTAGAAAATTGAGATAAGAAATATTTCAAGTATTTATATTTTAGTAAATAATTATAGAAGAAATACAATACTAGTATTTATAAAGGTTTTTAGCGATAACAAGAGATATACATCATTACTTGCTTGGTTTCTTATTTTTGCTCTGTTTTATTATTTAAAAGTGAACTCAAAATTGAAAGTTAACACTTTACTTTCTTGTTTGGTACTAAGATATGACAAATAATTTGGTTTAAAATTAAGAATTATTAAAGAAAGAATTAAATTGTCAATTTCAAAGTTAAATTACAAAACCTCACTGCCAATGAAAGTAAAAAAATTCTAATATTGCACAAAAAAGGAACATTTTTAAGTATTTGACAAGATCATAAAGAAATTAAAATAATTCTGAAAAATATATATATTTTTTAATGAAATTTTTACTTAACATTTTCAATTCACTTTTTAATTGGAGTGTTAATACATTAAAAAATATCATATAAATGGTTCTGATTCTGGTATGTAAAGTTTGCATGGAAAAAATTGAAATAAACTGCATGAAATTTTTCATCGGTATACATTTGGGCTAATTTCAGTCCTGATAATAATAAAAAACGGAAAATAAACAGAAACATCATCGTAAGCCAGTAGATTATAAACATGTTAAGATAAAAACAAAATTATCGTTAACAATATTTGATAGTTGTTTCCCGACTATCGGTCCCAGAATGGCATTACGTTGATTTAAGTAATAGTAATAAACTGCTATTTGGCAAATAAATAAGTACGATCGTCGGTCTATTATTGACCACTGATCGGCCAAAAATTAGTTAAAATAATTACGATCAGCGTTAATTAGCATCAGTATTGGAGTGTTTTTAGTCGTTTTAAACCTAACCAAGCCAATGCATTGGACCAAATAACGATAAATATGGATGAATAACCAAATACAAGTAGAAAGTATTCTATTATTTAATTAAAGCAGATATATGGAATGACTGAAACAATTATAACAATATAAAGACTCTTATTTTAATAAGTTTACTTTATTATATTTATAATAAGAACTGAATTATTTACTAGAAAAAAATAGAAAAATAAACAAAAATAATTAAAAACGATTAATTAAAATATTCATTAGACCAAATTGTAATATTCAAATTACATCAAATTAAAGAGTATTTCGCATTTTATAAATATGAATTTATAATGAAGATTTACCAAAGTTATTTTTTATCATTTAGTTATATACTATATGTATAAAATATATCAAATATTTTGTTTAATATTTTATACTTACCGAAACGTTTAATACTACACATAATGAACAATGATTAATGAGTTAAATATAGTTTATTAATTAATTAATTAATCAATTTAGGTTCGTTTGTTTCTTTATTTACGATTCTGTTTTTGTGAACAGATGTGAAGAACGTGTGTTTACGTTCTCTTACTTTTTCGTTCTATGATACAACAGGTTGCAACAATATAGATGGCATCTAGAGACCGAAATGAAAATCATCTGATAACATCGTAAATGGAGTGCTCTCTAATCGTCAAGATTGGAAATATGACCGAATTCGTGCAGGACGTACTTTGCATGAAGAATTGGGAGGAATGGCATCTTTTGAACTACAAACGAGTATTGAGCAATAAGATCAAGGCAACAGAGAAGCGTTTCTGAAGTCGTAGTCAAAAACAACATCCTGAAGTAATAAAAGAGTGGTTTCTGAGGTGTCAGAGTAGCACAAATTGTGGTTCTAGTTAATGCAAGTCGAGGTTGTGAAACCTCCATAGCTCATTACAATTACTACGTTTGTTGACAAAAGTTCACCAAAAAATAGTACTAATAGCAAAAGCTGTTTTCTATCTCGATAAACTCACATTAACTCTAACTTCGATTGATTCAATAATATGGGGTACTCAATTAAGCTATTGTACAATTTAATTATAAATATTAATTTCATCAGATTTTTGCATTCATTTCAGAGTCGGAATTTTTATTCATATAAATATTTTGCTATAAATATATGAAATAAGTGGGACTAGAAGAAACAATTTCAGAAAAATATATGTTGAACTACTTATAATATTTTATTTTGATGCTGTCCATGATGTAATCAAATATAGGAATCACAAAATTTATTTAACCAACATTAAATAACACGTATTAAAAATAGAAACAAAGTGAAATTATTTAGACATTTTTATAATATAGCCAAATATTTGATTACCCTCATAAAATATTTATCAATTTGTATTTAAAAAGTAATTTTTGTAATCAAACATACTTAAGTCTGTAATAGAGCTTATAATTTCTAAATTTGTCTTGACGTTACATATACATTATATAATATTTTAAATTAATTAGCTGTTTACAATATTATTTATTATATTCTCAACATTAAGTATCAATCAAACAAGCTTCATTAAAGTAGAAAGAAAAACACTTTTCCATTATTTAAATTAAAGCGTTATAATTTAACTACATTTTAGAAATATAGCCTAATGTAATTTTGATACTGTAAATTTCAATAAGAATAAATACCAAATAAATAAATAAAATAGTACCAAATAAATATTTATTTAGTACTAAATTATGTTGTATTATTTTAAAAACATTATATAAACTAAATAAAACTACTAAATACTTTTAACGGTAATGAGTAAAGTTTTTACAATAAAAGATAAAATAAATTTTCGTTAGCCTTAAAATTGTTATTAGCGTATTACATAATTCATATCATCTAAGTAAAAACAGTTTAAATTTATTCTATTTTTTATTAACCACTATTATTTTCTGCGACGAAATTATTAATTGAAAATAAATTAAATCAAACTGTTTAATGAAAAATAATATTTTGCAATAATATTGTGTATTATCGCAAATAATTATATAAATATTTTTAACGTAATATATTTTGATAATGATTTCATAAAGTCGCTTCAAAAACATATGAATATTTTTTATAGCTTCGCGAAATTTAATTTTAAAACCATATAAGTTAAATAAGGACTAAAGTAGTTGAAAAAAGGATAACATTTGCCATTTTTGTCTATCTTTTATCATCTCTCTTTTAAAATATTACAATAGTTAAGCAAATGATACGAATTTTTTAAATTCGTGTTAATTAAAATTTATTTAAGAACAAGAATTCATTAAAAACAAATAAAATCTTACAGTAATAATATAAATAATAAAATGTTATAATATTTAACAGTTTAGCTTACTTTGTATAATTTATCATTACTAATATTATGTTATTTTTTGTCTCAAGTTTTGCGTTAAACTTTGACGTTTCATAGACATAATTTGAAAACAAAAAACACTTTTTTGTTTCAAAAAAGACATTTTAACTTTCATATGTCACTTTAAGTAATAAGTCGTTAAAATAAATGTGAGTCTAAAAACAATATATTCAATACTGAATTTAATGCAAAAGCATTAAAAAGTGAAGCGTTAAACGTGTAATTCTGATAGTAATATTTAAAGTTTAATTACTTATATTACGATATTACTCAAACACAACTAATAAAACCAGAATGCAGTTTGCCCATTAATTTCAAACATTTTTATGAACAAATATGGTCAATTTATGAAACAAATTGCACTAAAATTCGATAAATGTTGAAACAAGAATAATTGTTAAAAGAGGGGTCATTTTGAAGTAAAATTCATAAGTAGATGAAGACATGGAAAAGCTGAAATGGTTTATATTCAGAAAGCTGAAATTGTTTGATTCATAAGAAAAGTTAAGGCAGTTGAATTTGAATAAAGGTTCAAAATATTATCATCAGAATTAAACCAAAAATGTAAGAAGTTAAGGGATGGCAGAGAGAAAGCTAAAAAGAGGTAAAAGAAGGATGAAAGAAGATTTAAAGGAAGTTAAAATTTCAGAGTTGCAGCTTAAAACTAAAAAAATGACAAGTAATGACAATTTTGAAGAAATTCATAAAATTGAAAATAATTATGTTCAAACAACTGAAAAGTTTACACTTAGAATAAAAATTTAAGTTTTGGATAAGCAAGATCATAAAGAGACTAAAATTTTCAATTTGAATATAATAAATTATTCAAGTGTATTATGCAGCTTTTAAATATAACGTACAAAATGAAAAGTATATAATTTATAATTTGTATAAAAGACGATGCATCGAATGGTCGATTATTAATAATAATACCATTTATATAACATTGATGATTAGTCTAAAATTCATGTTTAAATAATATTTAGAATATATTTGTTACAAAAGTATATAAGAAGTTCAAAAAATGTCTCTGTAATGTTATAATTATTTTGTGAAAACATTTAACATCATATGGATGCCATGTATAAATAAAATGAATTTATGACAAGTCATTTATAGTAAAATGTTACACATCAAATATCAATTAGGGGGAAGTCTCTTGCAATTTTCATGATTTATTGTTACAGAAACATTACAATTTGGGTATGTGAGACATTTTATTGTCATAAATTATCTGACATAAAACAAGGGTTATGTAGTATATGTAAATGGAATTAATAACTAAATTTTACGTTAAATTTTAAATTCTTCAACCAACAGTGTTTGTACTATTTATAAATTACCTGTAATGGTATATTTGTTATTGTAATAGTTTTATTTTTTTATTTTAATGTAAAAATCTATGATATCTCACTGATTAAGTATTTTTTAAATGATTATACAATTAATGTAATATAAATATGCCGAATCGTAATATTAAATAGATTTGTGAAATATCTCTTGTCAAAAGAAACTAATTTATAAAATATTCATATGTAATAGTTTAATTTTTGATTTTGGAATAACTTTTGATTGAACATCAGAACATTATTTTTTTAGAAACTATTACATGTAAAGTTGAATCACCGATGATTCAAGATAATCATAACTGTATAATCCTGTTACGTTATTACCATAATATGTAATAATAGGTTGTAAAGTTTACAAAAGATGGTTCATGGTTCTCTCACATCTGATTCTATTCGGCCAAATCAATAACAGTATTATCATGTGTAATGAAAACTTAAATAGATCAGAAGGAATGACAATACATTTTCACTATGATATTTTTAATAACTAATAAATCTCAAAAATCAAATAAACTGAGAATCCTAATCAACACAAATTTAAGTTTTTAGATATTCTCCTATACTGAATTCATTTCTATAGATATAATTATGTTTTTTTAACATAAAATAAATTTATTTATTAGTTAGAAATATTTAACTAAATTACTATTAAATTTAAAATGAAATCAATGTATAATTATTTATTTGTTATGTATTTTCAAAAATATCATTTACGTATCAAAATAAATAAGTAAAAAGAACAACAATTGTTTCTTTATTGTATTTAACAAAATGTTAATATTCCACAAAACATTAATCTTTTTACTGTATTAATTTCATTAACCATCCTAGCTAAGCGATTGAGCTACCAAATTATTTTGATCAAAATCTTAAGTTCAAAATCTCGTTGTGGCTATGAGAAAAAACTTGAGTTATTATTATTCATGTGTTACACATATTATACTAATATCGTAATTCAGTTTCGGACCAATATTCATTACGAATATTTAAGAATATAATATTTGATATAAATGTTGGATCAATATTCAACCGTTGTTTTTGACATTGGCAAGATATTGGGAATTAATGTTGGAATACCATTATTATGACATTGGTGTAACATTGGATAATTTATATCAGATTTAGTTTCAAAATCAACATCGTAAATCATGACCACCAATATTAGGTCGATACTGGCCTATTTTTTTGTTCATACGTTTACATTTCGATAACTTAATGATTGCAAAATATATTCGTATCTATACATAAATGTAAGTTAATTGTATACGATGAACTGTATTAAATATAGTGTACGGAAAAAACTGAAGTCGAATATTTTTTTAAGAAAATATAACAATTATTATATAACAGAAGAAAATTACACAAAATTAATTGTTTAAAATGTTATTTAAAAAGGCCTAAATTAACTGCGTATTAAATTTAATGTATTTTATAGCAATAATATATAATATTGGACTGAAATATGTTACCAAATTCGTTATTTAAAAATTATGAGTTAATTTACTGCACTATGTTGTTTAATCGAATTAAGTTAGAAATGGTTAAGCAATTAAATAAAACTTAACTTAACGCAATAAACTTTATGCAATAACAGATAATTCATTTTCCATAATACAAAATATGGTATTCATATTCAATGTAATTTGAATATTAAAATAATTTATTTTAAATAATATAATCTTACATTTTAATTTAAATTATATTCCTTATAAAAAAATAATGTTTTTAGTTACATTTTTTTTACTATATAATATTTGAATTCCTTTTCAAAGAACAAATTAGACATACATGCAGTAAAATTGCAAAACCTGCAAAACATTACAGGTTGTGTTGCAAATACAACCTGCACTTTCAATAAAACCGCATTGAATCGCCTGTTAGGATACTTCAATTTGAACGCAGTCGTCATTAACCTTATCTTTTATAGGCGTTATTGTAGGCGTAAATTGTTAACAGACACGCTTAATAACAAAAAATTCAATAAATAGTTTTTATATTTAATCAATTCAGTTCTGTAATTATCTATACTTAATTGCAGATGAAAAAATTGATAAAAAATCAATTTATTCCACAATATTGCTTGATATACAGTATGTTTATTATTATTATATTAGAGATTATGTATTAATCCGTTTAGTTCAAATGTATAAGAATTTAATGAATAAAATAAAAAACAAAGCTACAGAAAAGATGTTACATTAAAGAAAAAATTCTTAATTTTAATTATAATTTTATTATTAATTTATAGTAAATTAATATTCAAAACCCAAAAATATATTTTTCCACATTTTCAAATAATCATTAAGTAATGCTATTTAAACTAAGAACTAATTTTAAAAGTAGAATGAAAAACGAAATTATTTATTAAAAAATGTAGAGGTTAAAGTTCTTATACAACGTGAAATCATTACAAATGGAAATTACATTTGTAAATTTATCTATTTTCGTTATAGTCCAACGTCATTAAACTTCAAATAGATTCTCTGAAAACTGGACTCAAATGAAAAAAAAAAAATGTGTTTATGTCGAATTAATATATAGGAAATGGTTACGAATAATGTAACTAATAATTTATTTCGTAATTTCATATTATAATTATATTACAAAACTTAGGAAAGAAGTTTTCCAAAAATAATAAAGTGGGTTACTTTGAAGACAACATGTATTGTAAGAAAATTTTTTAAAATAAAACTATCCGTTAATTGTTATTTTACAAAATAAAGAAATACATTTAACTTTTAAAATTGTCAGCCATCAGTTTTTTGTTACTCTCATCAGACCAACCTTATCGGCGAATCGTTCTTAGCAAATGACAAGATTAAAAACAAATAAAACATCAGTTAACACGTTGCTGAACGAAAGCTTATCAGTACCTATGCGAAGTTCTCAGCGCAATGGCATGCTGCAAAAATTGCACAAGAATTGACTCCTCGACCTAGCCAAGCTCCTTTTTTGACAGCCGATCAGAATCGCGGAGCGATGGAAATACCTCGGTACCCAAATAATGTAACGAATCCGCGTGTCTCACGCGAAGACCCAAAGGCGCGTGACGTGGCTCCGACGTGGCAACGTGAAAAAAACCGCACTTTCGTTCACGCGCACTATTCTTCCTCTTTTCTTCCGAAATATTTTCTGTCTTTACTTCCTTTGAGGTCGTAGCAATTTGGGAGGGTTTACGCTGCGAGCGCCACGCCGCGTGAATACTCACGGTTGAGATGACGAGGGACGCTTTTCAGTGTTTAAAAATACACACGACGCTACTTCTGGGGACAAGAATCGTCGAAAACCCGCTGTACGCGTTACGGCACGCGAATTGCGCTGGTTTTCACCAATCGCGTCATCCAGTTGCGTACGCACAGACTAGTTACTGGCAAATTGCCAGGATGACATCACATCACAGAAGATTTTACGTGAATCACACTTCCCAGAGAAAAAAAGAAAGAAAAAGATCATATTCATGACCAATTGATAATAAAGAATAGATGATTGATTAGGAAAAGATGATTATGCATTCAAGGGCTAATCTAATACCAGAGAAATCTCTTTGGAAAATGATTATTTCCTAAATAAATTCCAGTTTAAAATATTTATAAGAAAAACAATAACACCAGCAAAAAAACAACAATTAAAATAATAATAATAATCTATCTGTCTATGTTTATTATTACAATAATATTATTATTTATTTATTTTTTTAGATAGTTAAAAAACGTTCAAAGAAACAATATCTCGAGAAATGGCATCATTAAAAATCCAGATTTCTATTTTTTTATCGATTTAATTTTCAATGATTCGGCGTATTATTTAAATTTTAAAATGAATTTACATTTAGTGCTACGCCGGAACATTGGTATAGTTTTCTATTCATTAAGAAGTACATTTTCCTACAATGTTCGTCTACTTGACTGGATGCTAGAACTGCCCACCATTTGCCATTTCACAGTCAGACAGTTGCTAATAAAAATTATTTAGAACATTCTGTCTCATTTTCTGGTGCAATAAAATGGACTTGGCACATAAATGGATCTATAAGTTTATTTAAATTCATTGAGTTTTTAGCATATATCCCCAAAGAAAATAATCTAATAATATACATTTAAAGATCTAGATGGTCATTCAATATTATCACATCTTTCAATCCATCGATTTTTAAAAGTTGCATTCAAATATGCTCGTAGAGTACATAATAAGATTGAATACCGTCATGCTATAGCTAAATGCTTTTGTGAAACAAATTTTTCGATAGTTTTCTCCATTGAAAGTTATGTTTATAAAAAACAGAATGGTAATACTATGTTTACAAAAGTTAGGCCAAAAGATCAATTTCTGAGGACTCTGGTTATAATGAATCCATCGTAAATTATCACGATTCAAGTATCGAAATTTATGTTTATTAACCTCACTAGTCAAATGGAATAAGACTTTATGCGAAAAAAAAATATTATCAAAATACGATCATTATATAGTAATTCATTGCAAAGCTCTATTCTACGTTCGAGATTATTGACATTTAATTCTTATGCAAATCTAATTTTGTAATACCATTTCTTCAGGATTATAACGTTTGTGTACACTTCTTTGATTCTGGTCGATTACAATGTCTCTAGCAGAAATAACGTATATTAGATCATTGCAATATTTTTGGAAAATTCAAATCTATAATAGAAAATAAGTGTTCTCATGTAAAGTTGTACAGTAGGCCTTATCGTCTCATTTTAAGGATTGAGTTTGAGAGATGTAGTTTGGTATCAATGAGTAGTTATTTAAATTTGTTTACTTTTATTATGTTTTATGTAGATAGTCATAAGTATTCTATTTACTTTATCTACCAATTTTTTCTAACTTTCCTATATTCTACCAAAACATATTTACTGGGTTAAAAGTTAATATATCGGCCTATGAATTTTTATTTTCAAATTTTATATCATAAGATTTAATGATAATTTTGAAGTGTGATTTAAAAATTTAACACTGATTTATAGAAACTATATTTGTGTTTGATTATTCATTGAAAATTACTATTATTTATAAAATATTTAATCAATATTGTATAAATTAATAATATAATAATAATGAAATCAATATTGATAAGTAATGCATAAATATTATAAAATATCTTACTTGGATATTGAATAAATTGTAATCATTTTAAATTAAAAATCTTACTTTCAAAGTTTGATAATGAAAACGGATTTTCACTAATACTGTAAAAATATAACTTCTGTATATAAAATATTGTACAATTTTATGATGATTTTCATCTTTCATATAAATTAAATTAAAACTTTATAATTACTGTAATGGAAAATGAAAATACGAATTAAATTCACAAAACAAAAAATTGACAATTATTTTTATATATTTGAAATATATTTGTATATAAGTGTGTATAAGAAGTTATTAATGAAATGTTATAAAATACATTCTACATCACGATACTCTTCAGTAGAAATATTTTTCTTTTCATACTAAATTATCATGGACTGGTTTTCAGCTTACGGATGAAATTAATAGTGAAGTTCGATCGAAAGAAAGATTTCATTAGAGTTATATCTCGAAGGGAGAAACGGGTTATCTAGAGAATCTCTGATTCTCATGAGTGTAGTGAAGACGAAAGATTAGACATGTAATTTTCAATTTACGATAGTAAAACATAATACGTGTGATCGTGTTACAATGTGCTCGAAAATAAGTAGGGAGACATAGTGTTCAAGAGCAAATATTAATTCTTAAGTGGATTATTTTTTGAGTAAAACAAGTTAAATTGATATTTAAATATTCTGAAATAAATGGAAATATTTTAACAATTTTTATCTTTCTTATTATTCAAAAAGTATTTTTGAATATTTATAAGAATAAGATAATTGTTTGAAAGCGAATCAAATGATTGTATAAATATGATTACTAAGTACTTTTTTGACATACTTTGATTGTCAATTGGAAATTTAACATCTAAACTTAGTAGTCGTAATGATTATTTGATTACTGAAACATCATTATCTCTTTCTTATTTTCTTATATAAATAGTTGACTCGATTTATTTGCATAATTTTATTTATAGGAAAAAAGTAACGCATTCGACATTTGAGTTATTAATGGTATTCCCTAAAAATAATACATCTGAAACTACGAAAATATATTTTTGTAGTAGCTGGATCGACAAGTCTTGTAGTTTTGAAATAACTAAACTGTTGTTTAAACGAAGAAAAGGTTAATTTTAATTACATTTAATTTAATAATTACGTCAATCATTCATTTATAACTATATTTATAAATTAAAATCTATTGAAATGAGGTATTTTCAATGTAAATATTACGCTAAATAAATTTTGCAGCTATGTATTTCTTATTAAGTAAATCATTAATGCACCATATATTTTATACCGCATCTTATTCAATAAATATTATTAAAATTCTACCAATTTAGTTGCTGCACAAATATTCTAGTTATGTTGTACTTCTACAAGGAAATATTCTTGCAGTTGTTTTTATTTATTCATTTATTTTTATGAAGTTTGTTAGTGTTAATAATTATTTATAGTACTATATTAAAATTAAAATATATAAATGAATAATTAATCTGAAATACATAATTTGCACTTTGTATTATTAACATTAAAAAAAAAATTGTCTTTTAAACGGAATCATGAATTATATTATCATACAAAAGTGATGAAGGCGAAAGTAAATTGTATAGTTTTTTTCACGAAAGCTAGTTTTCATCAAAACTTATACAATATTTGTGCAGGCGACTACATTATATAATAATAAAGTTTAATCAATTAATAATAATAATAATTTTAAATCATGGAAATATTGTAATTAATATATCTGTTAAAAAGTGTAATATATAAACATGTGAAACCTTTAAAATAATGTTATGCAATATAGTATAAAAAATATGATAGTTATCATATAGTTATCACATTATACAGTAGACACTGAGATAAGTTCATAATAAGACGAAATGTACTTAAGAATATGAAATACAATGATATGGAGCAAAGAATTAAATTGAAACAAGTTTAAAGATGCAAACATATCAGTCAGTATTTCGATTAAATGAAGAGTACGATGAATGATCGCCGGAATTCCGTATAACATTGAGTATATTGTAATTTTAAAACAACAACCTGCTCTCATAAAATTGCTGTTTTAAATATTTATGTCTCTTCTGCAAATATTAAATTTATGTGAACTAAGTTCAGAATCTAGAAAGATAGACGTCAGTCCTATTTCTATCAAAAGTATAATATCAATTTATAATTTAAATACCTTTTTCCAATTCGCTGATTGTAGTTCTCAATTGTCTCACTTTTTAGTAATAAAATTTGAAAAATAATTTTCTTTGATTAATTTTTTGAGTTCTTAATAATTTTCTGTATAAAACTTAAAAATTTGATAATCAATGTGATAAAAAATGTGTATTTAGAACTTCAATAAAAAATTTTAAAATATAAATAAAAAATTAATTGTAATAAAAAGTAAGTAATTGTATAATAAAAAATTGACGCATTCGTGCATTTATCTTGGTATTTAAATATTACAGGATTTTGTACAAGTTCAAATAATGTCACATCATTTTTGATTATTATAGAAATAATCCTGAAAATAGTGAATAATTGTTAATACACATTGGGTAATATCCCTGGTTTTGCTAAAAATTTCAACTATACGAGAAAACAGAGGATGTTACATGGTTTATATTACATGACAAACGTTAAATTTATTCATTCAGGCTATTCTTTCTTAGCTATATATATATATATATATTATTTCTTAGACTTATAAATGCATATATTTATAACTGTTTAATACTTTAATAATACATCTTCACATTTTTAATTTGAACAATAACATTAATAAGATAATTGTTCTTTTTTTATTCAGTAATTAAAAGGAGGACAAATCGAGTGTAGTCAATTTAAAAATGATATAATTATAATCTGTAAATATGTTTACGTACATATTGCAAATAAGATGCTGAATATTTTAATTCAATGAGCAGAGTGCCCTTCAAAATGAATGAGAGAATATTCTCACACTTATATGAGAATATTAGTTAACACTTGTTTTAATTAAAAAAAAATACGACAATGTGAACGAATACGAACCTTACAAGTGATAATAATTCAAATTTTATTCAAAGTTTTTTTTTAATTTTAACTTATCTTTCAGTTCCAATATAATAATAGTAATATACAATTGATTTGAAAGGGCTATTTTGTTTTTAAAATGAAAAATTACTAGAATCTAAATATTCATTACTAAGACAGTAACTTCCGATAAATCTTCGACTCAAAAGTCCTCCTCTTAAGATGATTCTTTCCTATTAAAATCATGGAATTGGATACGTTTAGAACATCTGCAAATTGTTGATACCAGAACACAATGCGTTTAATAAATATTAAATAATTTAAAAATGCTATCTTATAAAATTACTTCTTTTTTAATTATCATTATAATATTGTACAAAAAGTATAAAATAATTCAAAATTATATTTCGTAATTAATTTAGTTGTAATTCGTCATTAAAGAATTAGTATCTTCTTAAATACAAATGATATCACATATTATGTCGTCATAAACTTATGAGAGCGGAATTCTTTAAATATGAAACAATTTATTCATCATAAAAATCTACAAATTTAATCAAATATGCAGACGTATTTTGAAAATTACAGTGTCTATGTAAGTAGATAAAAAAAATTATAGTTAACAAAAGTTGTCTACGTATTTGATCAAATTTGTACATTTTAAATTCAATAAACTACCCACACTTAAAAAGTTCCGCTCTGGTGAATTTATGATAACATAATACGCGATATCATGTTTATTTAAGAAGACTCTAATTTTTTTAATTATATTCATGTTACCTCAACTTAATAACAATAACATTAATTGTGAATTATTGAATATATTTTGTATTGTATTATGATTAAAAGAATTACATATAATGAGAAACTCTTCTTTAAAAATGTATTAACATTACATACAATATAAAAGGGAGTATGACATTGATAAATAAATATAAATTTTAAAAATGTTATATTACGAAATCAAATACTGTTAAATATTACAATTTCAAAATAGTATACCAAAAATCTTATAGATTAATTTTATTTGTAAATATTAAATTTAGCAATAATGAATTTTAAAATATACAAACACTATAAATAGGCAATCAGAAGTCCTATTTTTACAGTATACTATAAAAGGTTTTAGATTTATTTTTACAACAGAAAAATCTTTTCTCATATAAAACTGATGTTATTAGGAAGTCAAAGTGATGTCTTCATATAATGTAACTGATATAAATATAATTAACAGGAAACATTATTATACCGCTGTTATTAATCGTACGTAATATTTTGACGTAATCCGCAGTCTCATTAAAACATCGCGCATGCTTATTGTGAAGCGGAAGCACGTGTTTGAAAAGAGACAAACTTACCGGTTTTAGATATAACATATTTCTAGCAAATGATAGCAAACGTGGTACAGAGGCTCAAAGTCCGATTTGCGTGACTGACGCAGCACAATTTATGTAATTATGCGCGAAGCGCTTTAAGACTATTATTATTAAAAATTGTTCTTTTCCATTTGGTTAAAATACAAAATATTTGACATTAGACTTTAATCTCTTTTTTGTCGTTTTTTTTCAGAAATGGGATTTCCTTTCAAGATCTAAGTTTTTTTATAGCGGATAAACTGTATTAATTATTTTATTCAATAATTTTTAATTTCCGTTTTTGTTAAAATATATATTCTTATAACAGATAATCTTTATATAAATTCAAATTTTTAATACACTTGTTAAATGTCACAATTTAATTTGTAATTACTTTAAAACATATAATTAATAAATTCTAATTTACAGAAAAAATGGATTATTATAAAACATGTTTTTAAATTATAAAATATAATGTTTTATTAACATTTGTTACTTTTATAAGTCGATATAAAATTTAAAAATATACGTTAATGAATGTTTAACGATTTATATTTATAAAATGTGTACATACTTATTTTTAGTATGTTTCTTAAAAAATTATAATGTATAATTTATCGTCATTATTGTTTGATTTTGAATAAATAAATTTTCAATTTATATAATAACGTTTGTTATACATATGGTGTTAACAAGTGCTAAAGTTCTAATAAGTAGAGGAAGGTCATATGCAAAGAGGTAGTATGTTTTAATAGTTAAATATACAATAGTTACAAATTTAATTACATCTTTAAAAATAATTTTATATAAATTAGATACAATATATTTAAAATAAAGAATAATTATACATATATATTTATTTTTTGCATTAAGCACTGTTATTTATAAATTATCATATTTTAATTTATCGTTTTATGACTTTTACATCACTTTAATCATTTTAAATATTTAATTTTTCATACAGCATTAAATATATATTCCAAAAAAAACTGGTAATTTTTTATTACTATTATATATTGTCTGCATAATAAATAAGGTTTAACATTTTCATTAAAGCCATTCAAATAAGTTGTTAAATTTACGTTCTTATCTTTAATCTTGTTCTTTATCTTGAATTCATAATTAAAAGTAAACTCTAATAATTTGGAACATTACCTTTGCACGCATTATTCTTTTACACATTTCTATTACGAATAAACACGATGAATTTCTGTTATAATACTGAAACTACATCAATTTAATATCAAGCATAAATAACATTTTTCAATCTAAATAAAAATGTTTCGTTAATGAAATTAAACTCTTTTCTTAATTCAAACCAATCTTCCGATTTTCGTTAAC
>JABFOX010000560.1:0-16123 GCA_022817665.1 Axea sp. ZL-2020
AAAATAAAATTTTATTAATTTGTTAGTTTATTTTTTAATTTACAAAAAAAAAAAAAAATATTTTCATTATATATTTATTTAATTTCAAAATCTATAGTAATTCTATAATTCAGTGTTTGTAAAAATATGAATTAGTGAAAAATTGGGGTTTTTTATCAGTATTTTACTTTAATGGCTCACAGTATCTGAATTGTTATAAACATACTATTAACTTATTTAATTACTTAAAACAATAAATTTATTTTCTTAAAATTAACAGTTATTCTATATTTTGAAGTATGTATATTATTCCATGTTACAGTTTTAGATCATGCATTTGTGTTTAATTTAAAGCATTATTCTTAATTATTTTATAGAATAACAATAATTTTACAAATTAAATTACTATTTTTTAAGTGTAAATTTTGTTATTTCATATTTATTTTTTTAAATGTTATTCTGATTTTAAATGCTATTTACATAAAAAATATCAATTTAATTAATAAAAATAATGTTGGTTGAAAAATATGAAGTATTATTTATAAAATTTATTTGTGTGCTTTATTTTTAATTTATATAATCTTTTTCTATTTACAACATTTATTTACAATTAAGGCAACATTTTAACAATATTCTCCATTTAATATTTTTTATATAAATATTAACATTTGCTTTTATTTGTTCTCTTTGGGAGGATCTTCCAATTTTCCTGTTGCTGCTAGCATTAGTTCGTACAACTGATGCATTTGATCATCTGAAAATTTATTGAAGTCACCGACTTCTAAATATTTTCCCAATTTTTGTGCAGTTTTTGGTCCCTGTAAACCCAATTGTTTTGCTAAAGTAACTGCATAGTTCTGTAATAAATAAAACATAATAACTTATAAAATTTACTTACAATTGTAAATTAAAAATGTATATTTTAAACAAAAAAAATGCTACAATAAAATAATAAATTTATCATTTCAAATCAAAGTACAATTGTTTTGCAACAAACAGTAAAAAATTACAGAATTAAACGATGTTTTATATTAATACGTACAGTCCATTCGTTCATGAAAACGTTGGTCTCCGTTACCGTGCATTTTTTGTGTCGTCTAAACTCGTCTCGAACATAACTGTCACCTAATGATCGCATCTCTTCGGGCAAGCCTCGGTGTAACCTCAAAATTGTTTTATAAAGTATCCGAACTTTTTGCAAATGACTCAACGATGTCATTATTTCGATCAAATTTTAAACGTTGGTATAAAAATTTGGGTCTCCTTTAACGCATTTTCATCTTCCCTTTATTTGTAATTCATTCTTTTCAGTTTAAATTACTGAACACCTTGCTTAGGACTTGACAATCATGAGGTAGCAGACGACATCGTTTAAGAACTGAAACTAATTTCAGATAACATAAAAAGTATATGCATATTTTCATGTATTTATTTTTTGAAAGTATAATTTACAAGCTTTATAAATAAATAGCACGAGCTGCCTTTGTTTCAGTTGTTTAAATTTTGTTATATTTCATTATAATTATATAAGTAATCAAAATTGAAAAAAACTGATTTGTTTACAATTTTTTATTTTGCATTCGTGGACCAGTTTCAATATACGTCTCCTTGCTTGAAGTTAGCTACGTGAATCGACAAATCGAGGCTATGTATAACGGAAGTACAGTGATCAAACAAAATTAGATGAAATAATAATTTTAGCGGGCAATTTCAATTTGTATCTTATTGTATGAATTTTTTGTTATGTATGAATGTGTGAATTTTTTATTAGATTGTATTTCACGTATTTCATTTTTTTTGCAATACAGATTTGCGTACCTTTAGTTTAGATATTAAAAAACTAATAAAACTGACCAAACAAAATAATAAAAGAAGGTGGTAGTGAGTTAGTTTTTGTTAATTTAAAATGATGAGTTAGTTAGTTTGTTGGTTTGGTTAGATTTATTAATGTTTTGATATTAAAACTTAAGGTACACAGATCTGTTTTGTACAAAAAATATATTCAAATAAAGTCAAAGGTTTTATTTCAATTTATTTTAAATTTGCTTTATTCATTGATTTTATTTGGATTTTTTTAAATGTGTGAAATGAAATCTGATAAAAATTTTATTAAAATATAAATTCAAAATGCCCGCTAAAATTTTGTAAATTATATCTTTACTTTTGTTTGATCACCGCACTTCCGTAATACATAACCTCAAACTGTGTACACCTAACCTATTTTAGGCAAGGAGATGTATATAGAAATCTAATCCTATCATTTGTATAGAGAAGGTGGATGAAAATAATTTTACAGCGTTACTATTATCGTATTATTAACAAAAGACGTGAAATAACACATTTTTCTTTGAATATAAACTTGTTATTTTTTCTTTAATATATACAATATAATGAAAAACTTAAAAATGAGATTAATGCAGTTCTGTTTGGAAAGGGGTTGTAATCCGTTTAAGAAAGAATTTTAAAATCCTATAATATTTAATAATTAATATAATAATCTATACAACATTACAAGAAAAAAAATGTCTACCAAAACAAAGTCGTTCAACGACTTTTGTTGTTTTGCAACAAAACAATGATCAAAGAAAAAGTATTTTGATATAATTGTTATGAGAGTTTCTTTTGTATAATGATAAAACTAATCACTAAAACTGTATAAAATATCCTTTATATCATTTGAATGAACTCACTTAAAAGGTTTTTTTTTTTTTTTTTAATGGTAAAATACCTTATGAAAATGGTATTTGTAATTAAAAAAATAGTTATGATTATTAAACGTGACTTTAGAATCACAGTTTTAATCAATACGTAAAATTTATTTCAACAAATTATTATTACATTCATTAAACTACAAAAATCGTCTGGCAGAATAAAAAATGAGTAATTTTCTTTGGAATGAAAAAGTATTTTTTCCATCTTGGTATCACACTGTTAAATCTGCAAAAGTTGAACCCGTTATCATCGACTTCTGAACTTATATTACTATGTTTCATTAATGATACTCTTCATGTTAGATGCAGATAAATAACCTTTCATTAACGAGTGTAATGGCACGCCGATAAATGTAGTAATATAATTTCTAAAGAATTAATTACACTCTCTGATAATAATTTGCTCTTATGCTTATAATTTAATCACCGTAATAATACCTAATATTAATTAATATTAAATACTGTGTCAATAAAATTCTAGGAATATTATTATTAATATTACTGGTATGTTACAGGTATATTATGCACCATTAAAGCAATAATGTAAAAAACGTTTTTTCTTATTTAATACAATATTCTTATATCATATTTTTTGCATACTTTCATTTCTAATTTTATGTAAAACAAAGTTAACATGATTTTTAAATCAATTTATTACATCTGTCTTTTTCTTATACAAAATGTCAACGTTGGAAAGTAAAAGTTAAATTAATTTTCTTAAAACCAGCAAAACTAGTATTTCTAATTATATTTGCTTTTCTTTTATTCCAACGTAAAAAATGGTTTATTTCCATTCGATTCTTCTTGCTCCATTTACACAACTACCTCTGCATATTTTGTTAAATTGAAATATCTTTTCATATTAATTTTAAATTCTTCCCAACATTTTGATTTATCACTTCTCCACTGACGAATTGACTTTCCAAAGATCCCAAATTTCATATCTAGATATTAACTAATGTTTTTCCATGAGCTTGAATCACAAAAAACTATCACGTTTCATAGTTATTTGCTGTAATTTTAATGTAATACTCTATATACGTTTACACTATAGGTAATACTCTATACATGTATAAGCGCACTAAATTTCAGAAATGCATTATAACTAATTTTCACAAACAAAAGTCATAAAAAAAACTGAGCGTTAATTGTCTTCAGGTGTTCTAGTATCTTGAATTTCCTGCAAACAAAAGGAACGGTCATTTGAAACAATTCTTACTTTAATTCTTAATGCTAACACTTAAGCAAGACTCATTTATCCTTACCCTATTGCGCCGGTCACCATATTTAGACCAGAACGTGACCGTGCAAATTGATCTTTGTCCAGTCTGTTTATTAAACACCGAGCACTTAGAAAATGGTGGACAATACAAATGCAACGAAACTGCTGGATTAACCGTGCTTGGATTTTCTACACGATGCAACCCTATGCTGTCTAAAACGAATGATTTTTCTTTAAAAATATGTAACTATAAATAAATATATAACAAATATATAAATTAAATAAAAATATATTTTTAAATATTCCATTTCGCGTTACTCAGAACTGATAATAAATTAATGTGAAATTTAATAGTTATAAATAAATATAAAAGTAAATGAAAGAATCACTAACGTAGCTTTTCAGCTAATTATTAATTTCTAAATATTTATCGCAATGCAAAGTTTCATTCATAATTCTATTTATTCTTTGCCTACCATTTATGTACGTAATATCATTCAGGCCTAGTGTCGCTTTGGAAATTTCTTCAAGTTCTTCATGCTTGTTAGCATCTGTTCTATTTGTACAAAAATTCGGCCATTTGTACCTCGTCTGAAATTTTGCAACATACATTTTCACAAATCAGCGTTCAGTATAGTATTTTTAACAGATTTGCTTTTGTACGATAAGTAACAACATGCAAATAAATTAAACATAATAGTCGCTTGCTATAAAAGGACAGTCATTTTATTCTGTTATCGTGAAATTAATCAGATGTTAATTTAAAACTGGGAAACATAAAAATTGTAGAATGGTTTAAAATTACCTCGCAAAGTTCTCCTTGAAGAATTTTCATGACACAGTGAGCATTAGCGTGATCATGTATGGCTGAACCGTGACCTTCTCCCCAGCACAAAATCATCAAATTGAATTTCCCATTACCCTCGTCCACTAAGTTCCTGGTGTACCTGCAATGAAATACTCCTGTACAATTTTATTGAACCGTATTGGAAATAATTTAGACTGAATAAGTTTTAATCACCGGTGCAAAAATCACTTATCATTAAAAAGTGAATGTGACATTTTGGAATAGTTGTTATTTGTACCTTATAATAACATTAAAAATAATATCAAATGAGTGTAAAGAAATAATGGAATTAGAGAAACATCCGAGAGATAAAAAATGGACAATTAACCATTTTCCAAGAACTTATCAACAGAGAACGCGATATCTCTTACTCTTTCTTTTTTTTTTCTATTAATTGGCAGTCATTATTAATCGTTCGACATAAAACAAAAACAATGGATACTTTCTGTTGTTCATTCATTTTGTTAATCATTCTCCTTGTTAAAGTATCTTGAAAGTTCAAGTACAATTCGACGTCAGAAAAGTATTTTTTTTTTTTTGTGTGTAAAATAAAATCATTAAAAATGAAGCAAAGCGTCAAGAAAAGAGAACGTTTACCAAAGCAGTCATACGGAGTGAAATAGATTTGTACCGAGAGCCTAAAAATAAACTTTTGAAACGTGCAAACTATAATTTATTCAGTCCTTTTATCCAGTTTGTTTTATTAGTACTATTATTATTGTTATTAGTAATTCAAATTTCCGTAGTTTGGTTAATTCTTTTTGGAATAGCTGTTTAATTCTGCAAATCAAGGTTCTTTTCATGAGGACGATTGCTTTTATTGCAATTACTAGTATTTCTAGTAGTAGTAATTATTTGAGTTTATACTTTATTCAAGAAAAAAAAAAGATGCATTGAAATCTCAAATGGCATATCATGGTTGAAATGTTATTTTTCAACACGAGATGCATAAATATTGTTTATTACTAGAGCAAATTTTGCGACATTTTATTGCAGACTTTCACTTGCTCCAACTTAGCAATAGTTACTCTTATAACTGATACATAAAAGATATTTTGCAGGATAAATGATCGTTTTTAACGGCTAATCAGGCTTGCAGGAAAATAAATTACATCAACGAACGAATGTTATATTGTACAATTCAATACCGATAATAATATTATGGAAAGTTGAAGATTCATATTTTGGTTTGAAGATAAAAGTTGGTTTTGAAGATAGCATCGTTGCTTCTAGTACGAACACAACAGTTTATCTTTGATGTAAGAATTAATTAAATTAATTAACGCATCGAGACAAATGTTATCAGCATCTCAATTTTCAATAGAATTCTAATTATTTTAATTATATATCGCACTTTTCTTTTATTTGAATTATCCATTAATTCATTTTGTCAATCATGATGTTTCATTTATTATGAAAATCAAGTGATTTGTATATCTGAAGAAGGTAAAATGTGTTTTTCCATTTCTAACTTGTGCTTTATGTTTTTGTTTTTGTTTTTTTTTTTAATTAAAATCCTGCAAATTTATGAAAATTGACAGGTGCTTTAAATGTGTCACGAACAAACAAGTGTCTTTTTATTTGACAATCATTGGTTAACAATTATAAAAATTAACACGACGTGCAATTTCAAACTTTATTGATAATTAAAATTTTTTTAGATAAACTGTCATGTGTATCCGTTAAACTAGATTTAAAAGCAATGCCCGTGTCAATATTAAGCAATTAAATGTCTTAATATTGATAATTTAACAAAGTTTACTGTTTACTTCACGCTTTCCACCATGGAAATATGAACTTCAAAAATGAATGTTGTAACTTTTAGAGAAGTGCTGTTCTTGAAATGACAAAAAGTGAATTTTAAAATGTCTTGAAAAGTTTATACAGAAAGATTTTGCCGTACCAAAATACAAATCAAAGTGAGAAGTTAGATTTTAATTTATATATATGACTATTGCCTTGATGAATCATTCTAAACGACTTGTACTTGAGACATTTAAATAAATTGTGCCACGTGTAATGAAAAAAATATTATTACTTTTAGCAAGTTCGTTTGTTGTTTATGAATATGTTCATAAATATTTGCATTTAATGAATGAAAACAACCAAAACATTTCAAATTGAACAAGTTAACATTGCTTTGTCGAGATACTCGTATAACAAATGAACAGTGTTAAATAAAATAACATTTTATGTTATTAACATATATAATAATATAAAACAGATATAATAATTAATTTTGTTTCATTATGACATTTCATCATAAAAAAGGACGCACGGTGGAAATGTTAATTTTACTCGTAATCCTGCAATGCGCCGTTCGCAGCGCAAGGCCATAAAGAAAGTAACTTTTTCCACCCCAGCGTGGAAAATGCTGATTTTCGTCAGCCGAAAGCGGTCGTTTTCGCGACGCGCGGAAGCGTTCTCCAAAATGCCCAACTCGCAGCGACATCGGCAGCAGAATTGAAATGTAACAAGCAAGGAATTTCATCAAGAATAAATTTTACAGCGCGCAAGTCAAATGCAAACGTTGCTTTGCGAACGCGTTTAAAAATGAAAACGAAACAAAATTTTGAGGCAAATTCGAGCGTTGCGTTGCGACGTGCTCGAATTCGTTCTCTCTTCTGCTTTTATTTGTTCGCTGTCGTGGTTTTTGTGACAAGTCTCACTCAATTCACAAGTTTCTTCGAGTCCGCGGAGCTTCAATTTAGAGAAAGGGGGATACCACGCGCGTGCCGTTCACCTGCCTTGAAACGCGAATCATCCGCTTGTTCGCTCGGCCTGCCAAGTCTTTTCCATTTCCATACGCGAGAACACTTTTCCAATATCGCTTTTCCTTGACATATCCCTTCGCGGCGGCTGCACTTTTACAGTTTTGCAACTGTACGAATTACAAATTTATCGCGATTGAGAGGAAGCAAGAGTCGGGTTCACCGAGGTCTTGGAGCAAGACGGCTCGTTGGGATTGAGACACTTTGCTCGAAGTCACGTGCGAGATGAAATTGAGTGGTATTCTTCCTATATTAACGTTAGAAAAAAGGCAGCGGTCGTTGCGAAACATTTGACGTTGTAACGAGCGTTTTTCTATCAGCCGTGTCACGTTATCTGAATCGCCGCTTACAAATCCAAGCATATAAGTTCCATTCATCGTACCGCCATTTCAACTTTTCATCGCTTTTTAGCAACGAATTTTATCATATCAAACAAAAACTCGGTTGTTTTTTTTAAGGGAGGGAAAACTAATTACCGCGTGTTCATAATGCGTTTTTAATTTCATTTATTTAATTAATTCAAAAACAAATCATTGCTTTTAACACAATATTTATATTTGTTTAAAAGGAAGGAATTAATTACTGTAAATGTAAAACGTCAAATCAAGGCGTTTTAAATTAAAATAATTGAATTGTGATTCAAAGTATCCGATAATTTATCTTATTTCAAAATCAGTCACGCTGTTAAGCTTCAACGATGCTGGGTCAGGCACCGGAAATGGCCGGTTCATTTAATTTGCAATTTAATTCAAATTAAGCAGATACATTTTGTTGTTTTTAATGCCAAAAATCTCAAAGTTTGATTGTCCCGAATTATTTATCGGTAATTTTATATGCGAATCGAATCGCGCTTTGCTGATTTCTATGCAAAATTCCCTATCGCGTTGTAACAGACTATGCTCGTGATTCAACAGCGTTGTAATTTTTCAGACTCACCTATATCTGTCGAATTTGGCATATTTCCTCCATTCCTGAGGGTTGCTTCTGTAGGATTTCATTAATTCTTTAACATGGTCGATGTTGACTTTGTCGGATGAAAACACTTTGTGCAACTCTTCTATAAGCTCCTGTAAATTCAAATGCACCTCAGGGAAGTTCCGTTCAATGATTTGCATTGAATCGCGGTTACAAATTTCCATCATCTTGATAAAAAGGGATTACCACGTCGTGTTCACTGTAAAATGAATTATCCAAATAGATTTCGCAAATGGTAAATTCGCTGGAACGAAGACAAATGTCACAAGACACCAACTTTGCATTCAGCAGTTTTTTAAGAAGACAAATCTAATTTAATTATATGTTATAAACAATTCAATTATACACACAAATAAGCATGAATAAAATTATAAATAGAACATCGAACGGTTAAAAATATTCATCGTTAAATCAGTATTGTTAATGCCATTCACGGTTATAATGAATTGTATCATTTAATTGTGTTGATAGTTTTTTTAAAAAAAATACGGTCATAACGAAATAAAAGAGTGTAAAGATCACAAATGTTCATGATTGAAGAAAAACATCATTTTAATTTAACCCACTAAGCATTTTAAATGAAATGAGTGTCATTAACTAAAATAAACACACATTGAAACGACCGGAAAGACCAACGTTTAGCATAAATAAAAGTTACGAATATAAATTTTGCTCTTTAAATTTATTTATAATAATAACTGTTTACATTTGTTTATATAAAGGAGGGGGGGGGTATTAATGTATTAAAATTACTGCATCAACGTCATGATGACTACCGTTAGATTATTTTGCACTATTGTTTGTGCAGACAGTCTGCAATTCACAAAAAGAGACAAAGGCGATGTTTAGTTCGTTCGGTGCAACACTTTGAAGCGTCGTTGACAAACTTATTTGTAATCTGGTACATTATTGTGTACTTGATTACAGCATATGAGATGCAATTATTCCACTTTATGTCTTATTTACAACTTTTGCAAAAGGTAACTTCACTATCCGGATTCCTACAACTCGCGTGAAATGCAGATAATTCTACATTCCAGCTCCTAATACTTTTGTTCTTTTAGCAAAGCGAATGGCTATGACTACCAATGCATTGATAAACGTGTTTGCGTTGTTGTTGCGCATTATATATTGTTTTAACAGATATCGTGTGTATAGTTAACGACACATCTTTCAAATCTTATCAAATTTTTTCACACGTACATCCTCGTCGGCACGTAACTCGGACGACATTCGAGAACTGTCTTGACCTTATTTTTTTTACGGAAAGGTTAGCATTCCGAAGCGTCCCGTCCAACGATTTCATTTGAAAGATTATTCACATTCATATGCCACATTTCCCAAAACTGACGCATAAACAAGACCCTTAAAACATTGTACCATTCTAAGGTACTTGACAGAAATGTAAAGTACCCAAATTTCAAATTCATATACTCTAAATTGAACTGAAAACAATGTTATGTATTTTGATCGAGGTTTCAATTTCTATACTGTTTTTCTGTACAGATAATACGTTGATTTAAAATAAAAAAATTAAAAATAAAATAAATTAAAAAAAAAAAAAAGAAAAATAAAATAAAAAATAAAAAATTCGTCTATTATTCTCGTTATTAATTCTTTTAAGTTTCCAGAATGATGAAGCGTGCTTCTCATTTGCTAGTTTTTAAAAAATTACTTTTAATACTTTATAGAATACAAAGTCATTTAAGAGTCACTTATTCTACAAAAAATATAATCAAACATGTTAGTGCAGATTTTTTTAAATTCTCAGTTGAAGACACTGCTTAATTTAAGATATTTATTCACAGATACTAAATTTTCTTGTGCAATTGATTTCAAAATTCAATTAATTTGTGTACAGATAAAATTATTCATTGTATTCTAATTTTTTATTCTACAATGTAGAAGATGAAGCATTTCTTTGTTTTGTCTTTAACATACTAGATGTAACTTTTAAAAATAATTTGACAATACTATTTAAAAAAGAGTTTATCGTATTTACCATTTCTTCTTTAATCTTATCTACGCTTATATTAATTATACAAATTCTCCGATTCTAGCAATCTGCAGATATAACGCTCGTTCACCTGACTTGGAATTGGGCGATCATTTTATGTATGATACTGTTACAAATATGACGCACTCATATTTTAGAACGATGTTGCACTAGTCATTGCGATAACATTACTAGTACAAATATATCACTAAAAAAAAGCGAAGAAACACCGAGTTGCAAACGCGTGCACCATAAATAGACAAAATGAAATGCAAGTTTGAGACCGTAAAAGTGTCCAAGAATTTGGATTATTTAAGAGTTCTTTTTGTAAGATGTAATTAAGTAAAGTTGCACAATTGCACATTGCGAAAGAACCTTCACGAATTCTTTTGTATGATATTTATAAAGGACCATTATTTTGCAACAATTTATATATAACGAAGTATTCTTTGTGTAAACAGTTAATTTCATTTTAAGGTTAATTAATACGCTAAAGGCTGCGTTATAAAGTTACGCTGAACATTTTTTTCGTTAAATTCAAGCATTTTATTTCACGTGAAATGCCAAACATTCAAACTACATTAGAGTTGAAAGTGGCTAAAATCTGATTTGAAATTACGTTGACTCATTAAATATAATCCAACTTCGAATGTCTATCGTATCAATATTACTTATTTAAATATATATAAAATTAGAGAGACGCGTCATTGATTATTCATGCAAATGGAATACAATGATCTCAGTAATGAAAATATATTAACTTTCTTTTATTTTTCTCAAAATGTTGAACATTAGAAATTTGTGATTTACTATGTATGCCCCCATTAATAAAAAACTACGTTACGTTATAAAACATATTATTTTGACTTGTATGTTTATAATGTTCACACTATAATATGGAAATGATTTCAATTTTTTTTCACCACGTACGACGTGAACATTAATTATTGTTTAAAGAATTAGCTTAAGAAAATGAATATTCAGGGTAGTTTGATAATTTTATCTAGAGTGTGATTTTGTTCATTACTGCACCGCAACGCAATTTTTGCAAAGTATATTTGACAAAGAAAGAAAATGTATACACAAAAACCATAAATTTGGTATTATTATCGTTTAATTTATAATCCTCGCACCACCGATTAACATGCTCGTCGTTGAAAGAAGTACACACTCATATTATCATACACACGCTGTATGAACGAGCCATTTTTAAATAAACGAGATCGAATGAACTCGACAAAAAATAAACACATAGATAAATCACCGATAAGTCGTGTACCTTTTTGCAAGAGCCACAAATCTCTAAGCCAGTTATTGAAGTGTCGCAGTCTTGAACGTGAATAGCCTGCCGAACGTATTTCTTCGTCTTCTGTCGTTTCTTCTCATCTCATTTTCATCTTTTACTCAGTTTTCCTTTTCACTGTGTTATACCATTCGAAAATTTAAATACGTGATATGTGCACATAATGCTGCATTAACTCTGTCAACGCACGGATAGAAAGTAATCGATGTTTGAACATAAATATAAATTACGTACATTACGTGTCTAAGTAAAACCGTACGATCTTCCAGCAACTCTAACAAACTGATATTAAGACTAACATTACAAAGTAATTTTATATACTGCAATATCGATTGATCATTCGCTAAATTATCTCATTTTATTTCAATATTTGTACACGTCGGACTGTTCAAAAACACTTTTCCCATGCCTAAAACCACATGACCTAATTTTCGAAGATAATTCTAATTATGCTAAAAATGTATTGCACTGTGTTAGACCACAATCGAATTTTAGGTAATATTCATTAGAATATAATATCGAAATAAAAATGTATATCATGCAATCGTGTAATCTAGGAATGATTCAACGCAATTAGGTAGAAATTGAGAGAACAAGTTGAGTAAATTGAACGCGACTGGTGTGTTATATTGTCGTCTTCTCCACCACGTGTACTACCATTGTTAAGATTATAATGGTATTTCGCAGTTATACAGTTACTAAGTTATACGAGTTACAAGATAATACACCGCGTCTTCATCCTTTCCAGAACACCTTAACAGATTGCATTATTTCCAAGACAGTAAGTGAAGTATTTCGAAGATTTTGCGTACAATGAGCTGTTTCAAGTTCCGGCTAGCATGCATGTGTGACCTCATGCGTAACAATTTGAACTGAAAGTGCAACATGCGGAGGAACATGAATTAGCGATGCTAAAACATTTGCGATTCTAACGAGATCGCAAACTCACTTTGCTGGGTTGCAAGTTAAGAATCGATTTACTTCTATCGCTGTTTCTGCGCTTTCGCGACATTCCGTCAGGTATTTACAGTGACGTTATTCAAACGACTCCCTTTGCCAAAGAATCGTTGTAAATATTCTTTTCCTGAGAACATCTGCCCGAAGTATTTCATCTTAAAAATTTGTCAAAGGTTTGCCTTAAAACCTATCCATATAAAAGTCATGAATATATTTTTAGCATCGAGTCTTTGAGAATCGCATTTGTTTTATAATTTTGCAAATGCAGACAAAAATACTTACGTAAATAGTACCGATATAATAATGAATTGGTTGTGCCAATAGCGCTGTGTACATTATATTATGCAAAAGAATGAAGGAAAAAAGAACAGTTGTTGTTATAATGAAAATTATCAAAAATGGTAGAATGAAATTCATCAAAAAGAGTCAATGTTAATAAAACAGAACAAAGTTGCACGAAAGCCATAAAAATGTACAAATTACTCATCTTAACTCTCTTCCAAAAGCACGTATCGATAACAAAATAAATGAATCAGTAAATGAATAAAGAAATTAATTCGGAATTCAAAGTATACTGCGTACGTCGGGCCAAAGTCATTTTGCGAAAATAAATTCATAGGCGTATGTTGAAATTCGCTACATACAGCTATATCCTGTGCAGCAAGTGAATATATAGTCGGTACCAGGGGTGTCGTAGATGAGATAACAGTGTCTCGGCGCAACTGAGACCTTCAAAACCATACGCTGAAACGAACCCTTCGACATTTCTCAACCCTCTCAGGTCGCAGCTGCCACGAAGGCGCTGATTACAGCTAACAGTATGTTACAGAGTTATTTGTAGATTTGAGTGAGTAAATTAGTTGCTTTGTATCAAGTCAACAAGTGAGAAAATCGCAATATATTTGCTTTTATTAGCGTTGCTCTTAACGTCTTGCTCTAACGAAATTGTCAGAAACAACCTACGAGAAAATAATTTCCGAAACACTTTACGACCTTTACTACCCGCTGCAAAATTATGTTGAACATTTACGGTACAATGGCGCATCAAATAATTGCGAATTCCGTTAAATAATGCTCAGCATGCGCGAGATAAGTAACTTAATAGAGACACAACGTACCTTAAACGCACGCAATGTTGCGCAGACGGCCATCCAATGATCATACTCAAAGAGTGGAGTTACAGCCGGTGCTCAAGTTTTACGACGCGAGTAAACTATACAGCGCTTGCTTTGCTGTAGGTATTTTGCGGATACGTAGATCAACTCCGGAATACAAGAGGGAGCGATTGATTAACGGTGAATGAAAATCGCCTGGTGCGAAATGACAAAAGAAAGACGAACTTAAGTTCGTCTATGAGGAAATTATGTGCCACCTTGTATGCGATGCAAATAATAAACATTAATGCGAATGAGCGTAAAAAAGTCTTTAACGTGCCTTGTGAATTAATGATACACTGTTCCTGGTTTATAGAGCGGTAAATTTCAATCGGATTTGTCGTTTTGTAGTCACGGATGTGCCGTTGCATGCAAGTGCTAGAACACAATTAAGAAAGAATCAAAATAGCAGTATCTGGTAGCTACGGGCGCTAAAAAAGCTCCGTATCTGACTGACAATGTAATATCCAAGGCGGAGAGGAGAGATATTACATTGACGTTCTGGTTTATTTCTTATCCCGCACCAAGACCTCGGGCGAGGAGTTATAAATTTCTTACACTGAAAAAGGACTGTAAAATGTGGTGCAACTCGATTCAAAAAGATAAAAAAGACAACAATCATTGCAATGCAATGTTTCCGCCTCGAGTATTCATTTCGAATTTCCTTTCAGGACGTTTTAAGTGTGATTGTAATGCAATTGGAAAAATTTAACCAGAAAAGTACCTACAGCGAATTACTTTTCATTTTATAATTCAGAACGGATGATGAAAATTAAAACATTTATTTTTAAATATTCAGTTTGTTGTAGGCAAATATTATTAAGTGTAATCATGATGTACAACGCGAAGAGATTTTTGTCTGCTTAATAATGTACTTTATCAAAATACAAAATACACAGACTTCATGCTACTTAATAATGAATTAATATTAATAAATCATAATCAAACAAAAAAAATGCATAAATAAACAAACAAAAATGTTACAATTGCATAAAGACATTTCTTTCAATCCTTTTAAGACTAAGATCTTGAAACAATCAAAATTTACGAAACATGAATAAACGTACAATTAAATTACAATTGACATATAAGAAGTAAATTTCATTAATTACACAATGTTTTTAGAAATTCTTCATTTGAAATGAATCAAGAAATTAATACAATTGTGCTATAAATGAACTAGAATTTTACCGAACGTGTGTATAATTTTATTTTTAAGCGCCAATTAAAATGATACGATGCCACATTTAATTTTGAAAATGTTCAGTCAAATAATACAAATGTGTACATTTTTATAATTAAAACTAGATGTAACACCAAATATAAAAATATCAATATCACGTCAAATATAAAACATTTGTTTCGCACAAATGTATTATATTTTTGTTATAATTACTGTCATGCGTTTCACTTTACATTCTGCAACAATTATGACACTGGTGTGAAACAAAAAACAGAAAAAGAAAAAAGAAATGAAACCCAAGAAATGCAGTGCACTATCGATATTGCTTCATATTATAAATTGATTAGAAATTTTCTCTCCAATTTCTTTATAATTGCTATTTTATTTTATATACTATAATATTGCTATTTTAATATATAAAACTATAATTTTGAATGTGATTTGAAATCCCATTTTTACTTTTTAATACATAATTCAATAAATGCAATATAAATTTTACATTCTACGTTAAAAATAATTACAATTTTGAAAAATAATGCAAACCGTGCCATTTGATAATTCTCAGAGTAATACATGGAACAAATATTATTGTAAATTTTCGTATAAATTGTAGGTGTTAAAAACGTGTAATGAAACACATTAAAGTTTAATATGCTTGTGTTAGAGTTTAAAATAATATCCTTCAGTTTAATTTTATTTCTATTTATTATTACAAAATGCAAGTTAATTTTATGCTGGACGCAACACAACAGAAATGTAAGAACTTTTGTGTTTTCTATTTTATCATATCATCATACATTTGTTTAAGCAGTTACTGTAACGTGTTAAGTTTTCTAAGATGTCATTAAAGTAAAATTACAGAAACAGGTATGTGTCGCACGCAGCTCATTACAGAAGCTGCTCTGTGCTGCACGTGGAAACGCAGAGTGCAAACGTTTCCAAAACTTTGGTCGAGCAAACTGAACGAATAACAACTTTGTTGAAAGCAACCAAATGGTGCACTGGCCCAGGATAGCTGTTGCAGC
>JABFOX010000561.1:0-16120 GCA_022817665.1 Axea sp. ZL-2020
GGAATAATTATTTGTATGAACAATGAATCACTGATTGATACATAAATAGTGCAAATTTGGTGTGACTTTTATTAAATTCCAAAACTCCTGAACCTTTCTGTGAACGAACTGGTTTTTTCACGAGTTCCTAAACCACTGAAAAATATTGATAAACAATCTGAAAATAGACGTCTGTATCTTTTAAATAAATAAAAAAAAACTATTTATTTGAATTGTCTTGTTAGATGATCAGTTGATAACATTACAGGATAATTTTGATAAACTTACAAATATTTGATTCGATTTCCTTTAAAAGAATTTCCGTATTTTTTTATCTTAACTTAAATAAAATGCAGTCGTTTAAAATTAATTTCGTGATGTAAATTAATTCTCTCTTGTTATTTCTTGTAAGAGGTTTTTCGATAAAACAAACAAGGTTTCTGATTTGATCCGAAGAATGTTAAAACTATAAAAATGTTTCACATGTACTTCGATGTTATACAAATATTTTGTATGAAATATACACAATGAATTTATTGCATCAAAAACAAGAAAAAAAAGATTCAAGTTGCATTTTTTTTATTGTAAAATTATTGAAAAATGCAAACAATTTATTTATTAGAAAATGCTTACATTATGTTTATATTATCTTATAATATAAATGTCATCATATTTGTAGGTTATCATTAAAACTGCTAATTAGTAAAACTGTTTAATTAAGAATATCAGTTTTTACTCTTAATATTTTTCTCTATAATGAAATTAACTTACGGTATTTACCAAAATAAACAATAAATATGTTCGTGTTCAGATAACAACAATCCTTGTGACAAATGCCATTGCTTAAATATGAAATTGTTAGATGAACAACTTATTACTTTAAATAGTAATGATAATAATGAATGTTTTCGTACTATCAAGCGAGAAAACGATATCACGCTTTTCAATATTTATTGTTTCAAAACATTCTTGGAAATTTGACAATAATTCGTAAATAATGTTTTTTAATGTTGTCTATTGTGACTTATACGATATCATATATTATAGTATGACATGCATGCTCACGTTTAGTGCAATATTTTGCAGTCTCATTAAGAGAATGATAAAGCAAATGTTCTATTACGGTTTATATTAATTTAAGTTGATAACCTATATTAACTAACGTTAACTTTCTGTTTCACGGAGGTATTTACTTTTGTGTTTGCAGAGTATAAATTAATAATAAGAAAAACAACAAAGGAAAAAGTTCTTTATATGAATAGTTAGTTCTTAATTAATACAGATCCAAAGAGTTTGCCTTAATCAAGCCAAATTCTTTCAAATGAAATACTGCTATTTTAGATCAAAAACATTCTGTTAAACAATATATGTGATATTTAAATAAAATTATTTCATTTAAAATATTAATATGAGTATTTCATTCAAAAACATTAATTTTAATGAATTTAGTAAAATCCAATATTGTTTTAGAATAATACACGAAACATTTTATTTGAGCGATATACGTAATTTAGAATAAAAAAAACTTGAGCATAATAAATGCCTAGGTGAAACAAAAATGTTTGGTCACAGTTTTTATCATAAGTGCTGTACGGTTTTGTTACAGCTTTTATCTGTGACAGAATACGTGGTTACAATGTCTTTTTGCGTGGGTATACATTTTTCAAAACTGAACCAAATGAATGTAATTATAAATGCAAAATTGTAAAATAAAGGACTATGACATTATTACATAATAATGTGTTTCTTATAAATTTATTTCGAAATATTTTGATAAAATAATATCGTTCATCGTATAAGTAAAATCATAACTTATTTTAAATAATGTAATATTAAACTTTGAAATTGAAATATTATTTATATATTATTTTTCTATGAAGAATCGGTATTTTGAAGTGAATGCGAAGTAAAACACATTCCAGCATTATCTCAGTTTCGAATGCAATAAAAAGAAAGCTGTTAAGTAAGATGGAAAATTTTTCAAAATGGCACCAATCACCAGTGTGGAGCGATAACCTAAACTCGAGTACAATTTCAATGAAATTCATTTGACATGGTTAGTGCTGTGTCAAAAGATAGAAAATGCATACAATCATAAAATCTAAGCTACTTAAATGAATGCCCTTAACCTCTCAACTTTGTCATTTCGTTTGCAATGTTATTAGTTTCTCCGTGTTCTTCAACTGGAATTTTTAACGTCTTTGTTTGAAATGCATCATATTTGAGAGCCACTTTATATTTTTACGTGGAGAATTTTTGCATTACAAGTTTTGAGGTTCGAACATTTCAAGAATTTCTATACGAGACTTAAACTAACTTTATCAAAATCAAGCCTTCAGACAAGAGTTTTTTAGTTCACTACTCAAGCATAACTTGAAAAACTTTAATTACTTTAAAACTTGTCTGAATACTCTTTTTCTTTTTTTTTCTTTCTAAACTAAATGAATGATTGGTTGGAAATTTTATGCAAGACTCACCTCCATAATTCGGCCTTACTCTTTTATCGTAACTGACGGAAAAGGAGTCTAGGATTGCCGAAATGTTCACGTCTCCCAGCATACTACCACCACCAGTACTAGAACAAACCAAAACAAAACGTTTCGCATGAGTCTTTATTTTGCTGTAATTAGAATGATTCGTGTAATAAATTATACAAATTCTTCAAACTAAAGTTTAGTTTAGCACCCATTCATTTAATACCCAAGGTAACTATTTTGATGCTGGTATCGTAAATAACCGTTAAGATAATTAAGTCGAGCACTCTTGCTAAAAGGAGCATCGCACGAGCTTATCGATCTTGTAATAGGGATGAAACGACAGAAATAAATTACTCTGCAAAAATTTTAAAGATTAATTTTCTATAAGGCTCTTTATGAATTCAATTTTAAAAATCACGAGTTATACTCGAAAAATTATTTTCATTTTCGAAAAATGCTTTTTCAAATTTATTTAGTTTTTTGTTAAAAAAATAATATTTTTTATTTAAATAATACATTTTTACTGTGTAAATTATTATAATGCTAAATTTTTTGTTTCATTTTTAACGAATGTATTTATTTGGAAAAGTTATTACTATTATTATATTTAAAAAATGTATTGCAATAAAATGTTAATTCTTATTATTTTAATAACCAATTCTTAATGTAGCAATATTTTTCCCTTTTCTTTCATATTCTATTTTATTATGTTTATTTATAAATATATTAAAAGTTTTTTTTAATGTAAAACATAAAACAATTTTAACATGAAAGAAATATCCTTAACTATGATGTAAGTTGTTTGTACTTAGATTTTATTTTATTTGGTATTTAAGATTAATTTCATAATAGATGCTAAAAATGTTTAGGTTATACACAATAGAACACCTGTACATATGTATATAATACATATAAAATGTATATGTATTATATAATTACTAAAACACATTAAATAAATTATCCCATTTCAATATATTATTTTTAATAAAAATGTAAAAAAAAATTAATTTCCTGATATATTATTTGATATATTTGATATATTTCACGTTCGTCTTTTCCTTGTCCTTTACCTATATCTTTTTCTTCAATGGTTTATTTAACAAGTTTCTTAGTAATTCTTTGTCTAATTAACTATGCTATATATGTAAACAAGTGTATAGCATGATATATATGTAGTATATTTAATTTATATATATTTACATTATTGTATATTATTTTAGGTGAAATATACATTAATACTTTGATTCATAAGTTTTAAACACAAAAAAATATATGAAATATTCGACAATTTTTTAATTGTAAAGTTAAATATAATAATTTATTTATTATTTATTTTCAGCTGATAATTTAGAATAATTCGAATATAAACCATTGAACCAAAAAATGCCTAAATAAACCTTTAATTTTTTTAAGATAGGTGTTTCTCCATGTGAAAATTATTTTCGTTCTATATCTCTTTGCAGGCAGAAGGCAACTTTGACATTTCAAATTGGAATCACAATTTTATATTGCAGATTTAAATTTTATGTCACAAAATATATCAACTTCACTGAAATAATTTGTTATAAATTTTAATTAAAAATGTTTTATTCAAAAGTTATAATAGGTTAATTTTAGTTTTTAATTTAATTAATATAATTTACCATCTATTGCCGTTAGATCGACAAAGAAAGGCTGCTACATTTAAAGATTTATTCTCTCTCGATTTAATCGTGAAAAATAGTAAATATTATATTTTTATTAATATAATTTTCAATTTGTATTTTAATGTTTATTATATCGTAATAATTTTGATATTAATTAATATTTTTTTGCCAAACGTGAAAATAAAGTATTCTGAAAACTATGAGTTAGATTATCAAATTATTATCATTATTATGTTAAAAATTATAACTATAAATCATATTTATAAAAATACTAAATATGTAAACTATGCAGATGTTATTATAAAAAATTAATAAATTCATTTAAATTTTATTCTACCATTTACACTCATTCTAATGTGTGGTCTCTACAATGATAAATAAGTAATATAACAAATTGGTAGTAATAATAAATATAATGTAATATATAATAAATACAAAGTGAAAACAATATTACTAAAAATGTGTTAATAAAAAAATATATATGGGTGATTAGGTAAAAACTAAGCACTATTATAATCGTAGCACATAGGTTTGAATATATAATAGGAATATAAAATTCATTTAAATATTCAATCATTTTAAAATTCTACGTACCTCCTAAAAGAACTATTACTGAAATATTATTGTATTTGTATTAAATACGATTAAAAAAGAAAATAATGAATTTTTATTCGTATGTTTAATTTAGTTAAATATACATAATATAAATTATGTAAAATATTTTAAGAGTAATTCTGTATATTTCTACTTTTTTAAGTAGCGTAAGAACTTTTTATTTTGTTGGTTAGATCATTTTGATAAAAATGCAAACACAAATTTAAAATTAAAGTATTAACATTTATAACATATGTATAATTCAAAAGTAAATAGAGGTATTTATAAAAATGAATTTTAGTGCAATAGAATAAGGAAAATTGCTTTTTAAGTAAAATACGCATTTAGGTTTATAAATGTAGCAGTCGTATGATAATGTTTTAAATAAAACAGTGAACTTTGACACAAAGTTTAATTTTTTAAATTAAAGTATTCAACAATTTATTGCAAATACAGGGTAAATATTTTCTCTTTTACAATTGCTATTCTTTGTTACTTCTTTTCCACTGTTTTTGATTCCTTATTCAAAGTTCAAGTTACCTTAATAAATTATCATTATAAAAATATAAATGACTATTCAAATTAAACAGATTTCACAAGAAACTATTTTTACTTTGAGTTAACATTTAAAGATTTAAATGATTTTAAGTGCAAATAAAAATACCGTATATATATAGATAGAGAATTTTAACTAATTTTATTCGTAGTAGAGTAAAAGTGATTGAACAGAAACTGGAACATGTAAGTTTAAAAGTTCAGATTTTTTGAGTTTTACAATATGTTTACCGAAAAAAATAAATAATGCTTATGATTTTACTAAATTAATTTACAAATTAATTTTACTAAATTCATTTAGTAAAGTTTCTTGCTTGGTAAGAAAATTGGAATAAAGGTTTTGTTAAAATGGCACACATATTGTATTTATCGCTCTGTTACATAGCGTTGCACAATTTTCATTAAACTATTAATGAAATTAAAAAAATTTCTCTTTGTATAGAGATGTGGTTACATACACACACACAAATATATATATGATAATGATGATAAAATTATCCACATTTTGAATAATTGCTCATTCATGCTATATATAAACGAGCGTTTAACTACACGAGATAACTCCCCTCAATCTTAATGACCGTTAAAATTCATGGACTAAAGCGCTTTATGTTGGCAAATGCTGATTCAATAGCGGTACGTCAGCATACCGCATTAGGGTGTCTGAGTAAACTTTTCGGCTGTGTTCTGAAAAAGGTTTAAATCTGACTATTGAGGAGGAACGACAGAAGAAAGAAATGTGGTGGCATGACGTCATCCTCACTGAACACGTCAAAAAGTATGCACATGCTAGCCAACACATTTGTTCTAGAAATAATCGGGATATCTTCGGAATCATAGACAAGCCAGCGGTCATTTTACGGATTAAACTTGGCATTAATAATAAAATTTTTGTCTGGTCCGATGTTTAACAAATATAATAGTAAATTTTGGCAAAGAATTCATTTTGTTATGATAGCATCAGAGAACATACATCGTACCTTTATTTCGTGTACAACTCAAAATGCAGAATGATCTATAATTCTCTCGAATGACTTTTTCAGTAAATTAGTGAATTTATATCAGAATCATTATACGTTGATCTCGAGTATCTGAATTATTTCAGTTGTTGAACACTCGGAGTACAGTTTTTTGATAATCGTGCTTGTTCGGTTTATTCCACAAATATTCTTAATAGTTCAATAAATTTGAGGTAATGACTCTTTATTAGAAACATGCATTTCATAAGCATCAGACAAAATCTATAGCGAAATTATTATATAATGGCAAATTAAATTTTACATTATTTGGATATAAGTGTCACACGGTAATTCATTTTAAGTATTAGCGATTACTTCAAAATCTACATAACAGATTAATAAAAGTTACGGGTACATATAGTTTGTTTCGAAAAGGGCTGTCAGATGAGATTAAACTCGACTCCTGAACTCAGTTTAAAAAAATGCGTCGGGGGAAATGCAAAATATTTATGAAGATCTAGAATTTTATTTCAAATTGAAATTATTAAAAATATCATTTAAAACTGACTATACTTTTTATCATTTTCTTTCACAGATGGCGCTATTATCTATACAATTTTAGAATGAATTCAGAAACGTTTGAAACATGGAAATATCTTTAGAAATATAATTTGATTCGAAGAATAGAAATATAAGTGTGTGATAATTTTAAAAAACTATCCAATAATATTAAAACCAACATTCCTTCCTTTCTCCCAAGGCATATCGCAGAGAACAACTTTGAAAATATAAATGGGAATCTACATTTTTTATTGCAGATTTTGATTCTTTAAAGAACAAAAGATTATCTTGATATATGATTGTTATAATTTTGTTCATAGAAAGCTGTGAAATCTGAATGGTCTACTTAATAAAATCAGATGCTATTCTGTATAGTATTTTGTTTTCAGCTTGTCGCACAGAAAAATCGAAAGCAGTTAAATCCAGTAGAATGTAGGTTAATTCTAAGTTCTTTATCGTTCAATCCATCGATTGGGATAATCATGATTTTTCAAGTTATAATTTCATTATTCTCTTGATGTTCATCATGTTGGTACCACATATTCATTACGTTAATATAAAATGTGCATATATTTATCTAGATTTAAAATAACATGTATGAAATGAGATCCAATGACAAGATTGATAAGAATATTTCGCTAAACATCGACAATTTATGAATGTTCATTTTTAAATCATATTATTTAATGAAAAATGTCAGTAATGCATATTATGTCGAATTTTAAAATTGGCTTCAAAGTTATCATTGCCATGAAGTTCATCTTGTTCATCCAATTGCATAATATTAAACTTTTATTTTTTATTTTTATCCAATTGCAAAGTATTAAACTTTTTATTTTTTATTTTTATTTTTATTCGTATAAACTTTTTGATGCAGTGATACAAAAAACGTTTAAGAGTCCCTAGAAAATAAAAAAATATGGCACACATAGCATTGAAAAACTTTAACTTTTAGTAAATATTACCTTTCACCAGACTGTGGCTAAAATTTCAGTTATATTTATTATGCAGTTTCACTGATATAGGCGATTACAATAAAAAATTTGTATTTATTTTGAAAATTGGAAAAAATGAGTCTCATACGGTAATTAAACACTTGATGTTAATACAAAATACTTAGGTTTTGACATTTTAGTACTGTATATGATTTAGTGAGAATTGACATGTTGACTTTGGATAATTACATTTGAAGCATTAACTTGATTATTTTTAAATAAAAGTGTTTAACGACATAAAACAGACATGAGTAAAAACAAATATTAACTTGTTCAATTTAATTTTATATATATTGTCCTACGTTTTGGAACATTTTGTTCCCTTGTCAAGGACTGGACAGAAATGAATAAATAAATAAAAATCAAAACAACTACATCTAGTATTAGGGTAGTAAGACCTGTAGGGTAGTAAGACATGTCTGTTTTATGTCGTTAAATACTATTATTTAAAATATTATATAGACGTTAATTAATTTTATTGATTATTTTTATTTTTGACAATACATGATTAGTTTCTTTATTTGTTTTAACTTTTTGAGTTTCTGTAAATAATCTGGCAACATGATGAAAAATTATTACATTCAGAAGATACCCATCAAATAAATACAGAATGTGCATATAATGCGTATGTTCTTGCATTTTTATTGCATTTAACGTACGTAACAAATGTATTAACATTTACTATTAGATTAGACTATTAGATCGAGAGAGAATTAATTTTTACATTTCTTACCTTTCTTATTCGATCTAACGGAAGTAAATGGTTACTTTAAACTATTATAATTTTTCAATAAAACGTGATTTGAAAAAAAAAAAATTTAAATAAACTTGATATATTTTGTAATATAAAATTCAAATTCGTTATAAAAAATTAAGATTCCCGTTTGAAATTTAAATTCTCCCTGCTTCATCTACTACGACGGTGTCAATTTAATATAAAAGCGGTGTATTTGGTTATCTTTTCGAACTTTCTTGACATAATAGCATTAGTTAGTTTTAGTATTATCGGATAATAATGAGAGAAATACATATTTTTTGAACTTATTTGTATAAATGGAATTGTGTACACTGGTGCTATATTTTTTTATTTTGTAGTTAATATAAATTTAGATAAAATTTATATTTAAGTATGAATGAAAATTACTGTTATTACATAAAAGTACAATGAAAGTATTGATGTAATGAGTAAAAAATCCGTATAGAAAAATTTATGAAAAATATCTGTATGGTTTATACTGAATTTACAACATTGATAATCATATAAAAAGCAGCTTTAGTGTATTCATGAACTGTATTGTATTCAATTTATGCTGCATATACTTATACGACATTATGATATATACATTTCACACACTTCTTATTTATAAATTTTCGTAGTAATATATCATTCAAAAAATTTAGTTGAATGGCCAGAGACAGATGTTTGGATATATTAAATCTTACGTTCTTCTAACTTCAATTTTCTAACTTCTACTTATAGTTTTTCACAATCACGTAAAATTTTGGTAATAAAATTTTAACTAATATAAAATTATCATATGAAAAGATATCATTTTTGATATACGAACAATTGAATATTTGTATTAAAATTATTTTTGTTTAATATAACCAAAACTAATTTTTGTTTCAAATTCTAAACCATAAAATAAAAATAGCACTGTAAACTTTGATATCATTATTGATCACAAGCATTGATAATGGGTCGTCAATCTGCCAACAGGTACGAATTTTACGATGATATTTCAAAATTATATTTCAAAATAAACTCATATCGCATGTTTGTTTGAGGATGGCGAGTTGTCAGTTTTTGTGAACTTTCAGATATTTAAGTCAATATTACGTCTATAGTGAGTTAATATGGTGCCAAAGATTGTTTCAGAATTGTTTAAAACTAATAAAAATCATTCAATTTTTCATTTGTTAACAAATTACTAATTCAATTATAAATTACAGTGGAATTAATACCGGTGATTTTATGTGTCTATATTTGTTGTACTAGTCTTATGTTATTTATTAATAACAACAAATTACCAAAATTTCTGCTTGAATGTTTTCAGTAAAACAGTAGAAAGCTGTCGAGGTATCGTAATTCTCTTCTATCAAGAAGAGAGAAATTTATTGATAACGATGTGTACTTAATATATAAAATTGTTTACGACATTTCATTTATAACACGTTATTGTATGCATAAAAGTAACATTGTAGTATACATTTGTGTAAAGTTGCTCATTTTTATATTAAATGAATATTTTAGAAAATGGAAAATTTGTTAGAGATAGAGTTTGTACATTCTGAACGTCATTAATTTACATTTTCAGGGATTTGTTTGCATCAGAATGTATTTGTCTTCTAAAATGATTTAAATAATTATCTTTTTCAAAAAAATTCGCATGTCGCGTTTTGTAATATATTAGAGGAATGCTATTTTGTTCCAATTTATGAGAAAAGTTTATATAAAGTTTACCTAAAACGTATTATAAATTGAACAATAAATATATTATTTTGTTTTCTACATTATTTACTGTAAAATCCTGAAGTTGATTGTCATTCTTTTTATTATTTAAGGTATAAACGTACATGCAATGTCATTCTTTTAATTGATGAATGTTTAGAATTATTATTCAATGTACTATTAGTCAAATAAATGTTTTTAGATATTTTGTAAAGCTGGACATTTAATTAAATGCATAAATAAATCTATTCGAGTTACACAACCTTTTTATATGTTCTTACATTTTAATAAAACAGTCATACAATTTAAATTTATTTACCCTGTAATACAACTTTTTTCCTTATAAAATACTCTTTATTAAATAATCTTACTGCTCAAATGAAACTATTCAATGATATCTCAAAAGGTATAGTAAGTTTGACCAGGTGTACGTTGAAAGCCTCGTACGAAAAAATAGTAAAGTTTATGTCACAAAATATATCTCGAGGTAATAACCAGCAATAAGAATTCATTTCTTAACAACTGATATTACTGTTTATCAATATATGCGTATATTTTTGAATGTAAACAATATTTCATAAACAAAGAAATATTACTTTTTTAGGGGAAAATTTTTTTAATGAACAAAAATTTGTTCAATTTTATCAGGAATTGAATTCTCGTTGCATTATTGCCGAAGTTCAAAGTAAACACATTACTAACTGACCCATAACGTCTTCTATATTTAACACACTTTTAAATCTATTGAATTTATTTGAACTATAAAAGAACTCGATAAGAGAAGAAGTAACGTGCAATTTTAATAACATAGAACATAATTCTCAATTATTTCGAGAAGATAATAAATAATTATTTCACAATACATAAATTAGTAATTATATTTTGTTTGTTCTAAAAATTCCAAATATTTGTATAAAATTGTAATTACCTGACCTATGCAAAATGATTAAAATAAAATAAATTAAAACATTTATTAAAATATTTAAAATAAATGTATAGAAAATTCATACATTTATTTGAAATATATTTAAAATTTTAATGTGTATATGTTTTATTTTATTTCTGATTACATTTCTTAATAATTTTAGAGCAATACCCCCCCACCCCCCTCAAATGTTTTCAACGCCGATTATTGAAAATTTTGTGGGGGAATTAAACCTTTCTAGATAATCACAATTTTTAGTCCAATATACGCAGTATCGAGGTACATACACTCACCCCCCGCATAATATTAGGTGTTAACATATGAAATTAATGTAGTTTTTAACATTAATTCTGAATCTGAAAGAATTTTGTAAAAATTGTTAACGGTTATGAAATATTAATAATCATTTTGCAAACCTAATGAAACTCCACTGACCAATAGGTTCAATTTTGTTAATTTTGCTAAATGAATATGATCAATTTATATGAATTAATATTTATTAATGAATTATTTAAAATTGACTTATAATATTGATTAAATAATATTCGGTTATAAAATTTTATTACTTTCTTTATTGATGTTTTGACCGATGAAGTGGGTCCTATCTATCTTCTTCTATCTTCTAGTTTTCTACCTTCTATCTCTAATCTCTATTATATATTTCTATATTTCAATATATATATAGAGACTATATATATATAGTCTATTTTTTTGTTCTGAAGAATGAAGAAGAAAGAAGAAGAAAGAAGAAAAATGCAGAAGAAATGAAGAATGAAAATAAAAGATATATATAGATATATAGAATAAAAAAAAAGATAATAGATAAAATATCTAAAATCTATAAACAAAAACAAATTATGTATTTATCTTGCGCTTATTATATTTTCAAATTGACAGTTTTATTTAACAAATCAAAATCATTGACACATTATAATGGGATAGAAAATCGCCAATTTTTTGGCAAGATATGCACTTTGATTGTTACGTATACTGGACCAATAATCGCGATTATCTCAAGAATGGTTAATGCACAACACCAAAGCGGCGTTAGAAACTGTTTTGATTTCATGTCTTTACATTCCATGTTAGGGGGTAGGAGTACTGTCTCACACTTACCCATTTATTTATGGTACTTAACATTCATCTTTATAAGATTACAAACAATTTTATTAATTCTATTTATATTTGATTTACTAATAATGCTAAATGTAAAATTTTATATGTAAACTTTACAGCAAATAAACAAATTATACGATTAATTTTACGGAATATTACATGTGTAGACTAAAACTGTTATATAAAAATTTTACAATGATGCTAAACAATTTTATTCATAAAAATTTTCAATAAAAGCAATAGAAATAATAACAAAAAATTTAATAATACTTTTTTATTGGTTTGAAATGATTTTTTGTAAACATTTTCTTTACATTTTATAAAGGTAAACTAAATTAATAGTGATTTTTAGTATGCAAAGTTGTATTAAAATATACGAATAATGTATAAAAAAAGTATAAGACGTATAACATATCTGTTTTTTCAAATAGACATTGAATGCAATCATCACACGAACATAAATCAAATAAAATTATGTTTTGGGTGCAATTTGGTATATTTGTATTATTATTTCTTTTTTACAATATGATAGTAATTTTTGTATATTATACTTTTAAATGTTATATACCAAAATACAGGTTATATTTCATTTATAAAACATTTCCTATATTATGTATCTGATATCATAAAATAGAAAAAGACACCATAATGAATTTGATAATTATCGAATAAGATTTTTAAGTTATAATTTTAAATACTTATTAATTAAATTAAAATTAAATGCTTATTAATTTCAATAAAATATATAAAGTTTCGTTTTTTAACATATTTAAAACTTCACTTTTTTAGCAAAATGATGTTCGAACTAAACATTTATCGGTGACTTATTTTGTTCCAGTGTACATTTTTAATTACATAATTCTATTAAAAGGACGAAAAAATTGTTATCGATATTTCTTTTTATTATTTATTATTTTAAACGATAAATCATTACAATATATTATCATAACAAAAATATTTTTTAGTTGACATTATATATTATTTTTTTACAATTATGTAGTGATGAAATTGAAAATTAATTTATTAAATTTATGTTGATTGTAGTAGGAATTATAGTAAAAGATTTCCATATAACTTATTTCTGTTGAATTAGCTTTTTACGGTAATTTTTCAACCGTTATAAATTTATACAAATTTAACAATTTTTTTTCAATATTGTACTTATGATGTGAAATAAATTAATTCAGAAAAACATAGTGAAATTTTATTCCGTTACATATTATTCGGAATATGTATAAATATTACATGTTGTATACGTAATACAATAATGTAATATAAATGCTAATTTTCTCTTAAAATGTATAGATTTCATAAAATTAAAAACTGTTTATGTTGTCACGTAAAGAACACAAAATATGTTTAAGTGATGGAATAAAACATAGTTTAAATAATGTTCAATCTAAAATGTGGTTGATACAAAGTGCAAGATTAGAAGTGTTTTAACGAATGAACTACAAAAAAACATATTGGTTTCATACTTCATTTATACCTCATATGAAGAATATGAGACAGATTTTTTCGTTATAGAAAGGACGTTCTATAATGGCTAGTAATGTTAATAATTAACGCTGTATCAATGCTGAAATATTTATTTTAAAAATAAATGTATGAGATAAGACGATGTTACTGGTTAATTCAGAGTCAATGTAATAATTGATGTATAAGTATTAAATACAGTTACCAAATTATATATTGTATTAAAGATGTGAATTATTTACATTTAGCGAAATTGAATATGAGAAACGAAGTGTGATTTTTCTGTAACGTTGAATAATGAAAATACGAATAATGTTAAAATAATGTAATATATTCCTTTAAGTGTTTTAATTTAATCTATGGCAATTGTGAATCAGGTTTTATTTGATTAAATTAACGTATCAGATATTGCTTTTGATTAATGTTAAATATAAATTGTATTCAATATTATTATTCGTACATAATTACGGTTGGTTAGTAACAAAAAATGTAATTAATATATAATTGTAAACTTACAAAGTAAATAATATGTTTATAACATTTCCATAATTATAGTACTGAATTTTATTAGAGAAACCAAATCTAGATGTTTTTAAAATTCCATATTTTGTTTGCATTTAACTTGCGTTATAGAGTTTTCTAATTTGTATTCTGAAGCACCAAAGATATCACGAATGATTATTTTTATTTTACCATGTAAAATTGCAGCTCATAAAATAAAATTCAATGGCAATGTAGATTTGAATATCATCAGGTCTAATAATGGAAATGCTGCTTTTCTTGTTTTATAATTAAAAAAGAAATAAAAAATTTATATACTAAATATTAACTAACAAGCTTGGGCGAACGTTTGCAAATAATTTTACATCAGTATTATAAAATAACTTTGACAAAAAACTCTGTTTTAACTTACACAAGTTCTAAGCAATGTTATTATCGAAATTTTGGTGCTTATTATATATCAATATGGAATCAATAATACATAATATATAAAGCGACTTAAATTAATATTCTATTGAAGAAATATATTTAAATTAATCACATTGTTTTTAAATGTGTAACAAATTACATTAAAAAATGTAATAAAATTCTACCAATTTAAATTCTGTATTTGCAGAATTTTAATTGATAAGTGACATATCTTTTGTTTCGGCAAAGATCAATAATTTTTTGGTGGTGTGTTGACCATTAACTTTAGTCCTTTTAAATTCTGTGTTTGATTTTAACTGTTTATCCAACAATGACAAAAACTTATGATTATTTTCTGTTAATAATTATTATTATATTAACAATTATTTTTAATTAATTTTAATCAATTATTTAATTAATTAATTATAACAATACATATACTAAATTAAATTACTATAAACAAATTTAAATTGTATAAATTAGTTATATGTGTTGAAGATTAAGTTTAAAAATTAATCGATTAAATTAATCTAATATTTAAACATCCATAACACAATCGGAATGATAAAATACATATATTTTTTTTATGTTCTCCGCCAATACTATTCCTTTTCATTTTGCTTAAGCAATCTTTATATATTCATCAACATCAACATTTTCTCCTTGAAAGTAATGCCCATCGAATATAATGCAAAAACATTTATGTCAGTTTTTTTCCCAATCTTGGAAGCACTTTTGGAATTCAGTTTTCGGTATAGTCTTCAGAACTTAAGCGATTCAGTTTTTATTTCATTAATGATAGCAAAATGTCTTTTCATAGTTTTTTCAGCCTCGGAAATAAAATAAATCGCAAGGAGTCATGTCTGACGAGTACTTTGCAACCACACGTTTCATATACGAAATCTTTGAAAAAATTGCTTGGTATGAGCTAAATGAATATACCTACATTATCAGCAACCTCTCTGATAGTATTTCGGCAATTTTCTAGAATCATTTTGTTCACTTATTTGACGTGTCGTCGGTTATTGATGTACTGGGGTGGCTAAGAGGAGACACTTCCGTTATCTTAAACGTCTTCATAGCCCTTTCCCAAACGACATACCACTCGTAAACGTCTTACTCTTAGTAGATTCACCAATAGTCACAATTAATGTTTCAAATGTGCTGCAGCATTTTATTTTATTTTTTAAGACAAATTTAACCAAATTCCTTAATCCAGTTTATCCAAAGTGCCGAACATGAAAAAATATATACAACTTCTTCGACTTTAAACAATGAACTGAATATTCAGAACAGTTTCAAATATCAACACACGCCAGGAACACTTGTACCAACAACATAAAAAAGTTTTGAAAATAGAATTTATACAGTTATTTTTCAATCACATCTCATATCTTCGTGAAAACGTAAGAATAGTAGAGATATGGCAAACTACCCATTAACTTTGCTTTCTATTCTTCAGTTTTAATAATTCAC
>JABFOX010000562.1:0-16105 GCA_022817665.1 Axea sp. ZL-2020
AATTAAATTTAGTAATATCAAATATTTTTTTAATTTAATCATTAAATTGATATTAAATTTAATTAAATTAAAATTGATAAATTTAACTTGAATTTTTTTTATTTAATAATTTAAATTTAAATAACTTATCATTTTATATTAAAATATTTTTTAAAAACTTTTCTTTTTTTTTTATTTTTTTTAAATAAAAAAAAAACTTTTTGAACATTAATTTTTTTTTTTTTAATTTTAGTATACCATAAAAACGAATTAAATGGAAGTATTACTTTTTAATTACAACTCTAAAATAGTTTTATTAATACTTCTGAAGTTTATTTACTGAAATAATAGAGCAAATAAACAAACAAAATGTATATCTTTATATTTTATTAAGAAAGTGAAATATTTTAAATCAGAGAAATTAAAGTTGAAATGTTTGATACACAATTTATTGTATATATGCAAAGTACTGCTAATGACAACCCATGATTGTAATACCGAATATTTGGAAGGTATTTCAGTATTATCACTTAATCTTCGTGTTATTAAATCGTAACTTTAGTTTTCAGGTAACCTAATGTATGATAACGGTTTACAAACCTATGATATTACTTTAGTACGTCCATTTGTCCTTAACAACGTGAAAAGCAGAAAATTTAATCAATCGTAAAAATTTTGTCTCATAAATATATTATTAAAACATGTATGTTATGAAATAATAATACCGAGCAATATTTGTGTAAAATGTAATAATTAATTTCGTTTGAAAAGAATTCATTATTATGTTATTAAAATAATGACTGAAACTAAGTTGAATTAAAATTCATTTTTACCAGATGCGAATTAAAATAAAAAAGAATCAGTTTATTGCGATGAAAATTTAATTGGAAATGCAGAAACTAATTTGTTACTTGAAGTTATATTATTCATTAAATTTTAGAATAATAATGTGCTTTATCATTCGATTTAGCATCTAGTTATTTTCTTTTTCTCTTACTATCTGATTTTCAAGTTCTCGTTCTTATTCGTTAAGTATACAATTTATAATATTGAAGCAAATATTGAGTCTTTTAAAACGTTCAATTTTGTTTTAATAAAATGTTTTTTTTTTTAAACTTGTTATTCCAGAAGAAAACTAAATCGATATCGGATATTAAGGGATTATTATTTTAATATTCATTGTCAATTACAAAAATGGAATGATTTATTTATTATATACTTTGTAAAAAGCTTTAAATTGAAACTTTCATGAATTGAAAACATATGTACACGATCAATTTTATGATCATTCGCAAAATATTTTATTTGAAATAAAAGTACACAAATATTATTACACGAGGAAAGGATTGTTATTACGATTGTAAAACACTTTTAAATTAATTTTCTAAATATGAAATTAATTTATCTTTAATTAATCAATTTCAATTTATTCAAGTCTCTTTATAAAAAAACTCTTTTTCAAAATATCAACGAATAAAATGTACAGTGAATTAGTCATTAACGAAACAGTTAAAATAAAAATACTTGATTTCAGCATTAACTGTCAAAATAATATAATATACAATACACCTCTACAAATTGCATGCAATATCTCAGCATTATTTTTACACATAGTCTCTGCTCCGTATACATATTCCTTTGGATTTAATCAACATCAAAGATGAACCTTCCATTTCTAATGAATCTAGGTTATCAATTTTCACTCGGCTGACAAAAATTCATTGCATACTAACGCGTTTGTCCAGTCTCCCCTTCTTCTTGTATACGTTTTACTTCTGAGAGACATTTGCGCGTCATCACAGTCGACGCGTGTTCATTAATTCACTGCGGTATGAAATACATATTCTCAACGAAGCAAAAATGAAACCCCGATTTGATCGCTCGACGGAAATGGAGTAACCGAACATGACCATGGAAAAATTGCTTCATTTCCGACGCAGTAAAAGTTTCAGCCTCATGCGAGGGATGCTATAATTGTGATGATCCTCTTTTTCATTATTATTTTGATACTGATACAAATTTATGTTTGCACTTGAAACAGAGTTCAATTTATTGTTTAATTTTGAAAATTTTAATGAAACTCGCGATGCAGTGAATTAAATTATGTGAAATTTGTTTCCATTTCTTTTAGTAGCATAGAAGTATAATTTTATTTAAAGCATTTATTCAACAGTATTAAATAGTCTTCTAGTATTTTAATAAGTATAATATTTCGTTTAATAGGTATGATTGAAGATGAGTGAAAATTTGAGGGGAAAAGTTCAAAAGTCTTCGTTCAACGCTGATACAAAGTTTGTATCAGATTGTGCTTATCAGACATCATTGTTCCGAACAATGAGTCATTCATATTTAATTATAAAACCAATGAAATGTTATATAATTACATAATTAATGAAATATTTTAGCCGCAATTTCATCACGCTAATTGAATTTTGCAACTGTATTCTTACGTTTCAATTAATGGCCTTTTAATAATTATTTCACGTAGAAAAGTGTTTGATTTATTGGTTGATTAATGATGTTTCACCTCAATAAGGCGCGTAATTTATGCCTTGTTTAACATCTAGTTCTATCTATTAAAACTGTGAATTAAAATATAAATTTACTCAGAACAATTTATAGTTTTATATGAAATTTCATACGATTCTAAAGAGGCGGAATTAATTGTGGATAATTATTGCGTTTCCGTGATATTTGTGTAGAATTTTGCAAAAGTAATTACCGCATGGTTTATTTATAGTTTACGTGTTTCTTTTGATTTTGAACGGGGCATAATTTATTTGCTATTGGAAATTCATGAACCTTTATGCAAATGTTTATAAGCGCATTCAAACAGATAACTTACGTTTTAAACAAAACTATATATTAGAAGAAACGTGTAATAGATAAACCCACCGGATCAATTGATCACCGATATACATCGATAAAGTCGCCGACAAAAGTCACGAATAAGAAACGAATGTCCAACGTTCCATATAGTAATTTAAAATGCTGCCAGCTGGCAACAAAACTTCAACAGTTTTTAATTCGCGACGCGAACGACGTAAATGTTTCTTTTTTCCGCAACGCGAAATCCACGTTCCTACTTTTTCGTCTCGTCGGTAAATATTATTATGACAAAAATGTTGGTACCAATCTCGCATCCGTGATTTTTAATTCACAAATTTTTTGTATTCCGGGACAAAAAATGTTACGCTTTAATGAATGGTACTATCTTTTAGTATAACGAATGAAAACGTAATTTCACATGGAGAAACGGAGACATTTCTTATTGACGCGTATTTTATATTTCTCATCTTTTTTGAAAATACACTTTCAAGGAATATGCCGTGATTTATGTCAGATTCTGACAATTTTCAAACGAAATCAAGAATAACGTTTTTCACCTTATCCTATTTTAAGATCAGCCAATGTTTGGCGAAAATATGAGTTCGATAGCGATAAATCAAATGGAACGTAAACGGTGACGTAATATCGAAATGACCACAGTTTAGCCGGATAATTTGTCGAACAATTCGGGGTACAATGACGAGCAAACAACACCCGCGCTAATAGAGTTTTGATTAATTCGGCGTTTCAAATCGCTATGACTAATGTCATTAAAAATAATTCAAAGTAAACGCTCAAATAATAACGGGTTGGGAACGCAGCTGGCAAGCTGTTCTTGCTGAGTCTAAAAAATATTTCTGAGCAAAAGATCGGAATAAATAATGTGGATAATTGATCGAGGATGGTAGGTCGTGAGTCATCGCGTTGACAAAGTAGAATTCGTTTCGTATTCGAGTTACGCAATTGCAAAGTAGACGTGAATAAGGACAGTATGTACGTTAGCGCGAATGATTTTGCTAGACTCAATAATACATCAAAGAGAATCGCCATCATTGGAAAATCAGTTCACACAACGCCAACAGCTCAATTATTCGAAACGACGCTTTGTGTAACGTTCGGGACTTTCCAATTACCGATTTAACCCAATGGCAGAATACTATTGTCTTTAGACATATTCGTTGACTAAAATAGACAATACATACCTCTCAAACTGTTTGCTTCTATCCTAGCTAGAGTTCTCCATTATCGAATGGAATGAATCTTAGGCACGGTACAAGGTGTTCTGAGTTACTGGGTTTCTCGAGGAGAAATGTTGTAAGCTACCGTAACATTATTAATCCGATTCTAGTTACTCGTAAACACATAAAATGCAAACAATAATTGTTTAATTACAGTTCAAATAACGAGCGTTTGAATACAAATTTGTGTAATTATCATACATTTATTTCTGGTTATTTGTAATATAAAAGTACTAACTGATGTATAATTCAATTATTTCGTAATAATTCTACACAATTCACATATAATTTTTCTTATATTTCATTATGCAATATTACGCGTGTACATTATTGTCGTCAAAGTGAAATATAAATTCTATAATATTCTATACAGTTAGTGTTCAAAACAATTTACTGTGGGTGTTTAAGTTACTGATCAATAAATTAATAGTTACTAAATTGTGACATATAATAATCTACAAATATATAATAACTAAAGTATAAGTTCAATTTCAAGAAGTTTAAGAAAATTGAAATGTCTTTAATGTTGACATATTCGTTCAAAAGTTGTTTAAAATAACTTTAAAAGCTTAAGTTTTACTTCCCTGTTACTTACAGTTGTAGAAAGTTTTTGGAATTTCATTACAAACACTTTTGTAGATGCCGCTTTATATATTTCTGTCGTATCAAAAGTTTATTGTATTAGAAATTCGTATTTCTGTTTTATTTTACACCACTTACTGTTTATCAATCAACTAAAACCATATTGAATTTATTACTAAAATTAAGTAAATTGCATTTAACATTAAATCTGTATATTGTTTTGTTATATTTAATGATATAATGTTATTTTTATACGTTAAGAATATGTTTTGGAATAGCTAATTCAAATTGTGTATTTAATGTAAATAACTTATATAAAATTATTTTTATAATAAAACACGTACCCTTTTTATGTCTTTTTTTATGATTAAACAATTTGGTATGATTTTTTAATACTGCAAATATTTGGACAAAAATAGTACAATACCGATGTACTTTAAAATTGTTGTATCATTAAGCACGATTCGGAATAAGGTGCAAAAATAAGTAGAACAGGTCCGCGTTTAAGTAAACGTAGTGCTATGCGAAATTTGTGAAAAACTCATATTTTATGAACTTGACTCAACGTATATGGTTAAATTGTAATGTTCAACATCAACAATTTGTAGACATATTATCACATTGCAATTATATTTTGAAATATAGAGCATATAATTAAGAAATTGCTTTTGTCGTCAACCATTTAGCATTTATAAGACGTATACTGTACAGAAATGTTTGTATACATATTGCAATGTTGTGTTCGTATTTTAAGATAAAATATTTGTAAAGTTTGTAAGGGGTCAGTGGGTTAATATAAATCTGATACGTGTTTTTTCACAAAGCAATGCCAGTAATTTCTTAAAAGTTTTTCGATAACTTTTACATGTCTTTTTTAGCCCTTTGGGCATTCAAATCAGCTTTGTCAAGTTTCACTCACGATCTAAAGATTATACTTATTTTTCGTCAGTTTGACTATTTTGCGAAAAGTTACGGGACTTCGGACGATATACTGTAGGGAATGGTGGAAAATGGAACCGTCGAAGTGACTAACGCGATCACCGACTATGTTTATTATCTCTCCAATTCTTCTGCACTTTGAAATCGCAAAAGCGAACGGACAGGCTGACACAAAAGAAACACCAACATTTGTTGTCTTCAATTTCAGTTAACTAGTCGTTTTGAACAATTTTCTCGCTACATTGCAAGTGAGTCCAGATCGAATAATCTTCCGATCACTCTTTCGAGTGACCCCGCGCAGAGATAACAAGACCAAAATAAGTTGAGTTTGTCACGTAAAAAGCACATTTTTCTCACGATATTATATCTTTTTACAGGATATCGGGAGAGGGTTGTAATCGTTTCGGTCTCGAACGCGTTGTGATTGGAAATAATATTTTTTGCGAGCGCTTTATGACGATGATCTTATCGCAAGAATTTTTGTGCTTTATGGCAATGCGGAGGTCAGTTAAATTTGTTGCAATAGTATGTACGAAAGATGGTTTGAATCGTAGATTTCGAAAGCATTACGATGTTAATTTATAACGGTAACTTTTCCCATAAATTTCATGTCTTTGTATAATAAGTCACGTACGAGTATGCGCGCATTCTGTTTCCCTTATTATCGAATATTAAATGTGCAAGTTGATTAAAAAAAAATCCATCAGTTGAAATTTTTATTCAGCAAAAATATTCGATAAATAAAAGGCATGATATGGTTTTATTACAACATTTAAATAGCGTTCTTTCATCGAACGTGTCAAAACTGTTAATTAATGTTGTATATTGAATAAAAATTATTTTCTGGTATAATCAACTGCATTGCAAAGAATTTATTACAGCGTTTCGTTAAAGCAGTGAATTGTTTATACGCATTGTTTTCAAGTGTATTATTCATGGTCGAATAATTTGTAAAAATATCAAGGACAGAAAATTTAAACATTTAGAATAACCAAACTTTTTATTTTAAAAGTTCTTTGTAACTGTGTGCACAATGTTAACCCATTGCAATATTATTCATAAAAGTTTCACTACAATGCAGAACGATGAATAATGCTGGGTTAAAAGTGCGCCCGCAGAAAATATGAAGTATGTTCCCTAACATTTTACGTATCTCCTTTGATCTTGGTTGAAGTTACGTGACTTTGACTTTATAAACTAATTAAAGAAAGTAAATTGACATTTGATCAACTCAACCAGTATACATAATTTTATAACTTATTCGATGTTTCAATAATAATGTTATCTAAATTGTATTTTTATTGCGTTAATCGACTGAATTATTCAGCCTTGATTGACGTTAATAATTATATTATAATTACGAAATAACTGTTTATTTTTTAATTCATTTCTTAGTAAATTCATTCGACTTAAAATTTAACTTGGGAACAAACACCGTTATTACAAGCACGCGACGAAAATGTGAGGAGAAAACGGAAGAAGGCAAGTATCAGTTTAAAAGATACTATTGCATCCAGACGTTTAACCTTTGAATGATCTGGCTTTTGAAACAAGCGCGACAGTTTTAGTAGCCGAAACCTTGTATTTAAAAGATCGTGATAAAAAGCGTCTACTCATTGACTGCAACTAAGACCTGAACTCATTTGAAATTCACAACGCCAGTATTGTTTCCGAGGGTGTAATCTTCCCTTTGCCTGAAGCTACGGAAAAATGACCCGTAATAGTGAAGCGTATAAGAAATTTATTCGCAAAAATCCTTTTTTTTCAGGCGCCTGTTTGCTTACATTCGATTTATATATTTTTCAAGTTCGATTGAAAAACTAACAAACATCGATTTCTTTTTAGGAAAGTTCCAGGTGCTCAAACTTGATCGACTATTGCAGTTCTTTGCCTGTGTGTCTTTAGTTTGACGTGCGATGCATGATACCACGAGCATGCACATAAGTCGAACTTAAACAGAAACTCAACTTTTATAGACACCGAGTGTTTATCTACATCCTTGAAGCGTGACGCCAATGCTTTCTACCATGCTTTTCACAAGAATCGTCGATTCGATAGTTTTTCGTTTTTTTGTTTGTCTGTTTGTTTATTTTTTTTCTTGTTGTTGTTTTTATATAAGATCGTGTTGTTCATCCTATTTTCAAGAATAAGGACAATATACATTATCAAACTTAACTGAGCTTTCATCGTCGTATCTTGGCTATTCATAAACATTCAGTTTTTATGAATACTAAATATTTGTTTAGCGTTGAATTAAATATGCTCAATTCTTGTTAAATATACTCAATTCTTATTTGAATTTTTTGAATTGAGTACTTCGAATAAGATATATTAATAAATATAGTTATTAAATTTGAATATATATTTTATATTTTTAAACGTAATTAATTTATGCTAAAAGGTACATATCGAGTAAAAATATATTCGTACAACAAAAAGCAGAAAATGTTCTGTTATCTATTTAATATTGTGTATTTAATAAAATTAAATTTACTAAATTTAATAAATAATTTAATGAAATTAAATAGTTAAATGCAGAACAGTTAATTTCAAATATTGAATAAGAAATTTAAAACTGAAATAAAGATAATGAATTTCGCGTGAGATTATCAAATAATTAAATAAAGCAAAGAGACAAATAAACCGAAAATGAATGTTTAATATAATATTATACAAATAATTTTAATATCTAATATTAAAAGATACACAATTTCAAATTTAATTTTATTTATTTGTCTATATTACCCTACATTTAATTATAAAGTATGAGATCGAGAAAGTCTGTATTTATTTTGTGCAATAAAAAACTAAAACGATAGACTGAGCTTCAATTAAAACAACTACAATAACTTTTTTACGAAATGGTTGTACGAATGATATTCTATTTAGGGTTAGCAGGCAAATTTCACTGTTTAGATTGGCAATTCAGATTCATTAATAAATTCTGGGTTTCACATTATTTTTTGAACAGTAATTGTTCTTACGAAACTATTTTTTTATTTCACATCATGTGAAGTTGAAAATTGACAGTCTGACCTGACTGTGTCAATATTCACACTATAACAGGATCGTAAAGCGAAACATGTATAAACTCAACTCGAGCAAACCCACAGGAGAAATCATAAATTTGGTGCTCTCGTCGAAGGTATTTCCTTTATCTATTTACCTATTTTCGTTATCCACTGTCGCACGTGCAGAACATACATTGTCGCCTCGTTTCATCGTACTGCGATTACAACGCGAATTTGTATTAAATTCGTTCTATTTACACGTATCTTCAACATAAATTACTCCAGTTGTAATATCAAACAAGTAGTGTTTCTTCGTGACAAACGAACTCGAATTTGAGACAATCTAATAAAAATTACGCAAAATTTGCTTCATACTGAACTTGAATTATAACAGATTAAAAAAAAATCTATAATAAAAGTTCATTTATTAACATTTTACCGTTCGAGAAACATAAATTTAGTTTAAGTATTTGTCGGAGTTAAAGAAATAGTAGACACGTTTCGTATTGAACATTCATAGATTTCATTAAGATAAGTCTCCTTTTGTTAGCAAATTCAGTTTTTAAACTATATACAATTTTCTGGTGTGTGGAAAGGAAGTGTTTGCTCAAAGTAATTTTTATAATAGCGAAAATTGTAATAAGAGCAAACCTTTTATCAAATAATTGTATCATAAGTTTATAGCGCATTGTGTTGACAATTCATTTATTCGTCCATATATTTTACGTACAAAAGCATATCAATTGGTAATCGAATAACTAAATTATTATTTGAATAAACAAAATATCTAATAAAAGAACATTATATTTATTATGTGAATAGACATAGAATTTAATGGCGTAATTTAATTAACTTAAAAAGTAAATATAGTTTGTATTTTCGTCATAATTATAAACAAATTTTGTATTAAATTGCATTTAGATTCTATTTTATAATCATTTATTGCATAATTTAGTTTGACATTCATTTTAGTAAATATATAGTAAAATGTTAAGGATTTCCTCATAAAGCTTGTTCATAAAGCTAATTCAAAATTGAAAACGTAACCAGATGGACAAACTTTTATGTCTCATTATATATTTAAGCCTTTTTGTGGAAATAAAAAGATACGTGAATTTGGAACGTATTAAATATTAATTCCAATCATTAATTCAGTCTGATAAATCTTTAGATTATCTTGTCTGTATTACTTCTTACATGTTTATTAATTAACGATAACAATACATAGAATGTGAAAACACGCTAGTTTAAAAAAACTGTATATGAGATAATGTAAAATTTCATAAAACTGAATAACATTTTCTAATTCCTGTAGAATGAACAAACATTTTAAACAAAAGAATTTTAATTTCTTATGATACATTTTTTTTTCTTTTTCAACATACATATTACATGCGATTGATGTATTACCGTTCGTAAATAATGGTAGAAATTGAATTTAATAACAACCTCAAATTTTATAGCAATCTTAACAATATGTAAAAAATGTATAAATTAGATCGTCATTTTTAAATATTTAAGTATTATATGTTCAATTTTTATGTTTTTCGAATAATAAAACACAATACAAAATGAATTATTCAACTGAATTTTAATAGTTTGTTTAATAAAATAATATGCTATTTTTGATGTAGAAATGTTTTTATATTTTTAATGATTATGTATACTCATTTTTAATTAAAAAAACACAGTCCTAAAAACTACAAAAAAATTTGATTGAATGAAATATATTATATAAAACTGTTTCAAATTTAAATATATTAAATTTGCAAAAAACCGATCTGCTGTGTTTAAATAAACCTTGAGAAGAGTTGATAATAAAAATGCGATATTGAAATTACTCTATTTATCTATTTCAATAGATAATGGAGAAATTGTACAAACTTTCTAAACATGTATTCTACTTCACTGAATTTCATTCCTTATACATAAAGGACTAAAAGTGTGTGAGAGATTCGACCACTTTTCATCTTCTTTACGTCGCTATTTTTCAACACAGTCTAACCAAGAACTGTAAATGCGGTTAATGTTACTATAAAATCTCTATCCGTTCTTTACGGCGTCTTGTGCCAAAGTGTCTTTCCACGGCCCTAATTAAACCGTCAACCAGTTACAAAATGCCGTAAAATAAATCGCTTCAACAACGACGACAAAATAACTGTCAAAGGCATGAAAATGGTGTGCTTTGCCTACGTTTTAACGACGATCACAATGAGTAGTTCCCACTTGATGAAGATATACAGTGAAAGACAATTTTAAATTCTGTTCACAAAGTGCTCTTAAAATGCTAAAGACGCTTGTGGATGCGCACACACTATTTACTTTCACCTTTAATAACAATGTCGATCAGATCGACTGTTTTCGTTTCTTCCTGCCTTATTGTACGTACTCCTTATTTCGTCATTGCCGTTTTTCGTTTTCAGTTTCCGTCCATTGCTTCTACAGACCCTAGAGCAGGTATTATTTCTGAAGAATTCTCCATAGAATGTTCTTTTAACGCATACGCTCGGAGCCATCTCTCTCATTAATTTTCTTTTTATCAACATTCGGCCCCTTGTAAACTAGCACTTTGTAGACTTCTGTTTTGACGGGACATTGGTTAACCAGAGCGAAACTTTGGGATGCTTGTCGAGGTTTCATTAAATTAACTAATTCTTCCACGTTGCTCAACAGTAAGAACAACATTTTATTTGAAACCCGATTCTTTGTTTTAAATAATTTAGCAGACATTTATTTAGTTGCGAAAATATCTTTATGCTTAATTAATTAGATTAATTTGCAAAAATATGAACTTGCGTTCAGAAATGCTTCTTATTTGAATCTAATTGTTTATCCAATTCTAATAGAAATTAATATCGAACAAATATAGAGCTCTGTTAAGGTATCTGTTTAATTTTATCAGGAACTGATTTGGTTATCCTGATATGGCATCATATGAGGGTGTGGTCACGGTGTTCGTGTAGTTCTAATCAGATAACTTTACTAGATTAAAAGGCATTTAATTTAATGAGAACCTCATGAGAACCTGATCGAGGTACCCATTTATTAAAGCGATAAAATTTTTCAAGTGAGACTTGAACTCATGCTTTTTAGTGCCTTGGTTTGTGGTAGTGTGTAGTTTGTAGTGTACAAGTAGAGGTAGTATTAGTAAAAGTAGAAAATGGTTATGAAATAGAAGTCAGCTTAAGACCTTGACAGATAACTTTGGCCATCCCACATATGTGAATTCCTGAACGGTACTATAAAAATTCTGAACCTTACATCGACGTACGTATGATTTTTAGATTTACTTTGTAAAAATCATATCTCTTTTAAGGCAAACCCGATTTGATTTAGCAATTTCTTTACATTAAATTATTACCTAAAAGTCATCTGTGGAATCCAAATTGTAATTTATAAAGGAATGTTGTACAATTTATATTGCAAAAGTGCAAAACTACTCGCTGATTGAAATGAACAAATCGTGTCACTGATTAAAAGAAATTAAAAATGATTGCAAATATTTTGCACTATTTTTCGTTATGCATTTATGTAATTAATAAGTTTCCGAAGTAATTTTTTTTATCCATTGCAAGATAAAAATGAATAAACGTATAATATTTGAATTGTATAATAATATAATATAATAATATGGTGAAAAATATATTAATAATAGAATTTCATGCGCGAATTCCCCATGTTGTGGAGAAGAGATCTTAAGTAAACAATTATCCAATAATGTTATTTTCAGTGGTAAATCAAAGTTAATTAATGATCATTTTTCATTGGTAATATCAGAATATTTTCACGGCAGAATATCAAAACAGGATTCACATGAAATTGCATTTCATTGAATAGTCGCTCAATAAACACAGTGATTTGGGATTAAGCAAACGAGGATACTGAAATAGTATATTTTATTACAGAATATTCTATTTAGAATTCGTTTAACAGGATTATAATTGCATGAAAACCCGATTAAGGTATCATTACGTATATATGCAATATTATTTTATATAACATTATTGTGTATAGTTGAAAGTTAAATACAAATATACTACTTTTACGTTAACTACCAAATTATATTAATTAAAAAAATAGTTAATTAAAATGATATTTCGAATTGTAATGGACACGTGGATTAAGTCGTACCGTAGATCAACTTCTATTTACGTATTTATAGCAATCTAAATCCATCTACTGCTTGGACAAAAGGAAACGCATGACAAATTGGACTTGTTATGGAAAACAACGAGAGAACATCATTGTAGCCGTCGAATTATTATAAGCGGAGGATATTCAGAGCAGACGCGATAGCTAGCGAGAGTTTATAGTGGCTGCAGGTGCGCAAATTGAGTCAACGCGATATACAGCGGAGAACGAATTTCTGTTGCGGTAACAAGAAGGGGTACTGTTGCGACAAAATTGTCCGCTTATTGTGCGAAGAATTCTATTTTTTTTTTTACGCATCTCTCACTTAATTCGAACCGTAAATCAGGCACCTTGCGCAGCGCACACAACTTCAATCATATCATTAATAATTAGATCGTTCGAATAAGTACCTCAATAATTAGACTGGAACACCGCTATTATTATTCTGGAATATTACAGTGCATTGAGAATCACTCGCACTTATTTCACAGCCCAACATGTCGCGAGAATGGAGACAAATTATATCGAAACGCAAATTATTGGTGTTTGGCAGGCGTGTTCATTGCTAAAGTAGCAATTACTTTAGATGGCTCTAACCAAAGATTCGTCGTTCAATTTCAGAGGTTCAGCAAATAAACATACAAGCTCTAATGAGTAAGAGAAAATATTTTGGATACGTCGACAGCCGTACTTAGGAAAATTAATACGAAACATGATTTATATTACAATTTAAGCGATTATGAAAATTCGTACGAGAGATGATAACAGTTACTTTTTATTGTTTCGTATAAACGAATAATGAATATCAACTAAGTACGTTTTTGCGTGATAAAGCGTTGTAATTTCTCAGATGTGTTTTATTTAAAATTATATTAACTTGTGTGTCTGTATCTGTGAGGTTAAAGTAATTTTGGGCAATTTTACAGCAGTTCCTTGCAAGTTCATTACGAGAAATAATGTATTGTATAGTTCTGAAAACCGTGATACCTATTAAATTATATATTTTAGTACGTAATAAATTTTCAGCTCAACAATATTTGTATGATTACGATTATAGGGTTTTTAGTTAATGGCGTAAAATTAAAATACCAACTTGGTTTTGTTAACTTCGTATACTTTTCACGGCGATTGCATTAAATCTATAAGAAAATATAAACTGAATGAAAAATTGTTTACCTTTTTAGCTTGTTTAACTGAAATAAAAAATATGTGGTATTTTTATAAATATAACATATAAATACGCTAATATGTTGTATTTCGCTTAATATTCGTATGCTAATCTAGAAAATAATTATTTTAAATAATAATTTATTCAGTGACACAACAATGATTTTGTAGCTGAATAAATACAATTAATTTGGAAAAGCGACCGATAATTGTATTGATGTTTTTGATGAATTAATATTATATTTATTTAAAATTATTTATTTCATGTAATATTTTGTTAAGAGAAATATTTAATTTGCACTCATATGAATGATTATAATTAAACAACACAAAAAAAATACAGGAAACTAAATTATAATAATACTGAATTTCTTGTATTTCATGTGGAAATTAAGTCAATTCTTTGGAAAGTACTATCTCGAGTTAGTAAGAGATATATAATTCTCAAACATTTTATTGAACGAACAAAAGTTACGTGGAACAGGATAAGAAAGTACAATTAAACAAAACTGTTATTTAGCAAGTTCACGTTCGTCGTTAGTGTCCGTTGAGCTAGATTGGCGTTATCACAAGAATTGATACGCAACTTATAAAACTATAGAGATACTAACAATATTAGTTTACGACTTTGACGAACAATGAACCATTTTCATCCTGCTGGACGTTAATCCGAGTAATCAGCTTTATCATGGATCTCTTCAAAATCTCTCTAAAAACTAAATGTTTAAAAGAATAAAACTTGTTTAAAAGCTTAACGTTGCGTCATCATTTAAATTGCTATTATATATAATTTAATGTATCACTTCATAATGTAACGTGTCTTAATCCAGTCAATCATTTTCTGAATCAAGAAATGTTGTTTTATTGTAATGTCAAAGAACTTTATTATTTTGTAAGAAAGTTTAAAAAAGTAATACATTATTTTTATATATTTAAGGTAATTAGAAATAAAAATATATAATTCAATTCAATATAACTGTAATTTGTAGCAAACAGGAATTTCATTACTCAATAAATTAATTATAATTTCAATACAATCCACTTCGGAAATTATCAATACGGTAAAAGTGTGTCAATAGTCGAACAATCAGTTCAGCATTAGTACAACAAAATTATCACAGAAGGTTGATATATAATCAATCAAGATTATGCGCGCGAACCATACTATTGCCATACCCTATCAGATGTAAGTTTATTTCATTGCTATCCATATTCATGACACTCCATTTTTAAAATTGTTCGCCTTACTTTTGTCGTTTTAGAATTTAATATTCAGATTTAAAAAATTATATCAGTCGTAATTTATTGTATTAATTAAATTAATTATACAAGTATTCATTTTTTATAACAAAAATTAATTATATAGAAATTTAATATTTTACAATTGATTTCAGCAAAAATAATATTAAAAGAATATCTTGCTCATATGACAATATTGGTTATAGAATGTTAGTGTTTTTATTGCATTGTACAATGTTATTAAATTTCTTATATTACATGTCTTATAATTATTTTAATTTAAATATAAAATTAAATGCTTTTTTAATTGAAATATAAAAAGTCAATCAAAATATGTTAATCTTTTATCAATTTATGTAAATATTTGATGAAATTTTCTTTATGCATTAATTAACTAACTTTCTATCTCGACAAGTTGTGGAAAAATATTATTTTTGTCTAATTTGAAAAGACATTTTTAAAAGTTTGTTTATTTTTATATTGCACAATTATTGACATAACAAAGTTTTATCTTTCCAAATTTTTAGTACCGTTTAAATATTTCAAGTTAAATAAAAAATAGTACATTCATAATGTTAATATTTGTACTGTTTATCATGCAAGAAAAAATCACATTAAAAAAAGTAATTTATTGATATACATTTAGAATTATTACTGTCGGTCATTATGAATCACAAGAAAATACAATATCCAAAAATAATTTACAATTTTTTCTTAACTTTTTTGAATAGTTTAAGTTACAACCTCAATTTATTTTAATTTGATTAATTTAATAAGCATGTATAAATATTAACTAAAATAAAATATAACAAGTTAGTATTGGTTCATTCACAAATCAGCAGTGAAATGACGCTACTAATCAACTAGATTTTAATGCATGATTTTAGTTGATTTGGTATAAAAAAATTAACATTAAAAATTTAATTACAAAAATTAATAAACCACTAGTTTAACCTGTATTGATGCCTCATATTTTTTATATTATACTAA
>JABFOX010000563.1:0-16098 GCA_022817665.1 Axea sp. ZL-2020
GAAAGTTACACACGATATCGCAGCAAGTATGATGCACTAGGCAATCAAAATAATAAATCTCGAGAAAAATATAATGTTAATATTATTTTGTTTCTCATGGTAACTTCTAAAAATGTTTTTCAAATTTAGAATTCGCATGTGGGAACAATTGAGAAAAATTCTGCTCTGTTTAAAAATAACGTAAAAATATAAAAGTCAATAAAGTTCAGAGTATATAGGGAAACATCATTTGTTTATAAATTAAGTTTAGTTAATAGAGTAAACAGTTTTATTAGCCTCTGTATAAGAAACCATATTTACAAAAAGTTAATTGTACATATTGCTACATGCAAGGTCTAAAACAGCTTAAATGGGTAATATATCGTAATATAAAATACAAATGAAATGAGATAATTTAGCAAGAAATTTTAAAATGAAAAAAAATAAAATAGCTATGAAAATATATGAATTTATTCAATAATTAGGATATATTTATTAACAAAAATAAATATTTTTTTCAATTTCATTTATTTATTTTACACGTAAAAATATTTAAATTTAATTTTGTAAATACATAATATTTAATTTTGTAAATCTTGTTTTTTTTTTTTTTTTTTTATATTTTAATTTAAATTATGAAAAACAAAATAAATACTATTTCTGTATCTATTTTTCATCCCTTCTGACTGATTATAGATATTAATGTCAATATCATAAATAAATCGGTAATTACAAAACACTTTAATTTTTCAGATTTATTCTTATTTTATAGAATATAATAATTCTGTAAAAGATTTTGTATGTTCATGCAATAAGTAACATTGTTCATTTACATATACAAATTCGTTAGACGTATTCATTTTACATGTACAAAATTATTACAGTTTTATTTTATTCTTCAGTACTATTTTTCACTATGCATAATTTTTAACTCTTTTTAATCATTCAGTTGTTAAGCAATCTCAAAAACAGTCTACGCATTCATTATACAACATCGAATTATTTAATTATTATTTAAGTATTGTATATTAAAAAAGATCACTTTGACGTGGATTTGTAATAATTACAATATTGCTTGCAGGAATTTTATTTTTATTTTAAAGTAATATGATTCCATTTAAAACAAAATTCTACCAACTTAAGAATATAGATATTTAAATTCTACTAAAATTCATATTTTGAATACATCTGTTTCAACGCTTTAAAACAATTTTAATATTAACATAATTCATGGTTGAAAGGGAATCGCGTGTCAGAATACTTGAAAAAACTGTGAAAGTTACGTTCACACTTGCACGTGTATTTCATTAATTTAATTGCAAGATTACTTAATTAAGATGTATTTTAACAGTGATATCAAGATGTTATCCCTACTAATTTAGTTTCATGACACCACACAAAGTCAGTATGACAATATATAATTTAAACGTAATTTTTTTTATTATATAACTTATGTTTATTAAGAAACAAATTTTTAAGAATTTTACTACAATTATCAATTAAGTTATCACTAATTAAGTTTTATCTTCATTAAAAATTTGTTATATAAAAATTGCCGTAAAAATGTTTTAATAACATTACATAATAATGAAATAAATTTAAAAAGCATATTCTATTGTTAATTAATTATAAAAATAATACTCTATTACTGATTTTTGTATAAATAAAAGCTTTCTTGAGAAAGTAAATGCAAAACAAAAAGACTGAGAAAATAAAAATTAAATACATTCGAATTTAATTGGTTCAAAACCTGTTCAGCCGTAAATTTGAAATTGGCCCAGAATATGGTCAATTCCAGATAAATTTATTTTAAAAAAGTTATTGTATTGACACATTATCATTTAAGATACATAAGTGACACAGTAGATACAGTAGATTATAATCGCTCATTTTCGAAACGTACATACCACCTTTCAGACCTAATTCTCTACGGATGGAATTATAAAATTATTCAGGAAAAAAATTACTAAAGTTACAATTAGTATATTAAATATTCACATTGAATATATTTATCATAGAAATAGTGGAAACCATACAATAATACTTTTTTAAATGTTACACCTCTATGACGTCAACATATAACCTTGTATATATCACCGTACTTTTGCAACGTTACAAATTTGTGGAGCTTGTCCATAGAGGAATAAAATAAAGTCGTACGTATTTATCAACGTTTGATAATTTCAAATAATATATGAATTACATAGACAACAAATGATCATGATGATTGGCATCTCCAATAACTTAATAGCCATGTGAAAAATTAAAACATTGCAATATATCTTTCATGAGATTTGAATTACAGTTTTAAAATTTAAATTGAAATATTTTAACCTAATTAGGAAAAACGTTTTCTTAATAAAATAATACTCTTAGTCTTTTTTTATACTTTACTAAAATTTATGTATAATTTATACATAATCATTGAACATTTAAACAGTCTTATAGTTATATTCTATAAAAAAAGGTGTTTGATTAGGGATAGCATGTTTGAACTTGAATAATAAATATGGTTTAAATTTATTATAAACCAAATTTTACAAAAAATTTTTACGTTCAACAAACAACAAATTTCCAATATAGAAAATGCCAACTTCACATCAATAATTGTGAGTGTTTTTACATTAAATTAACATTAGTCTTTGCAAATTGAAGGGTAGAATGCAATACGGCAACTCGCATTACAAAATCCAAAATTAAAATTGTTAATTTAAACAACAGATCTTGAAAAAAAAACAACCGATTTTATGTAAGTAAATCACGATATAATATTGAATTGATTTTTTCGGTTACAATACTTTAACAAGGAAAATAGTTTAATTAATTTATTAAAAAAATATGTTAATACATTATGAACAATTTAATGCAAACAAAAAAAAATACGTGTATTAAATCATTCATTCATATTAAATAAATAAGCAACGAAAGTCAGCGTATGAATTACTCACAGTAAGACATTTTATAAATGCATAATAAAGATTTCGGCAACAATTTCGATTGATTGGTCACAAGATTTTAATGATATGGTAATTTAAAAAAAAGAGTATAACGCGTATTGGTAATAATTTTAACAATAAGTATTCTTTGTTAATAAAAATGTGTTAAGCACCATACTCATATTTTGTGCAATAAAATTTATAATTATTATTATTAGTTTTTCATATTCGAATAAAAAAGTTTTTAAAAAAGATACGTCTTTCCTTTATTCACTTATAGACTTGTTTATTTAACATTTCGTTGAAATATTTTTCTACGCTCAATCTAAGTATTATTTATGAGTACAATTTCTTACAGTTATTATTTATTACTTTATACTTATTAATTAAAATATTTTGATAAAAAAAACAATACGTTAATAGATCAAAAAAGAAATGACTTTATTTTTCGCATAACACTGAAAATAATCGTAGATAGACGATTCAATGAAATGTTAAATAAACAACTTAAGGAGTTACCTCCAGTCACGACGTTCGACTAAATGTAAATTTTACATTTTTTTTCTTCGACATTATACAATAGATTAAAACAACAATTAGTGTATTTGAATACTTTATTCTTCAACTTTATTCACGAATTTTTGTATATAAAACAATGTTAAAAATAGCACATTTATAGCCCGGCGTCAAAAGTACCTCTCAGTAAATGTGCTTTGGTAGACAGCATATCTCGTAAACGGCTTATCTAAAATAAACAAAACCAATTGAAATTAATGATACATTGGAAAAACTTGCTTTCTTGGACGAAGAAAATTAATTTACTACTTAGTGTTAAAAACTTATGAACAACTAATGTCAAATTTTAAACAAATCTTCTATATATATTTATAAACAAATCTCTATCAGTTATGCATGCGTTGAATTTCGTCAATCAAATTTTTTTAATTTTTATCTTAAAATATCTGGTTTTTCCTTTATATTAAAATATTTATATCACATTAACATTTTTTTAATAACCCAATTAAACTATCTCCTTTATTAAAGTACAATAAATCTGGTGACTTTTCACTGATATATTGCCGTTTTAATTTTTGTCAAACAAGGAATTCTTGTTAAAATTATTTTAAAAAATAATGGTTTGTAATAGTAATAATTTCTAATAATAACAATAATTTTTTAAAACTTTTGTTTAATGTGAAAAGTGAAAAAAACTTAAAATGGCAAAATGGTTAATTTTGTCATTGATACTTCATGATAAATTATTTCTTTTTAATTAATCTCATGCATTTTTTTGTCTTGTATATTCTAATACGGACAATAATTTAACGATAGTTGGAGCGTGTTTACTTTTCATACATTTCAACTGATTACTTAATTAATAATCAACGTTGGAACAAAATGAGATAATTAAACCAAAGTATAATGAATATTGGTTTTTCAATATTCATGATGAATACTTAAGCAATATTGTTCGAATGTGAACTACAATGAAATTGAATTATGTTGGCATGTATTGTCGAATTGGCAGCTGAATGTTGGAACAACGTCCAATTAATATAGAAACATAGCATTAAATGTATAATCGGTATACGTCATTAAAAATCCTTAGATTGCCAAAATTTTCACGCAACATTTAATGTTCAATGATCTCTAAGTCTTATTTTGGACTCGTATACTTCATCTTTGGAAGAAATATTTTTCTGCGTTACTAAAGTAAAATTTAATGTAATTAGTATCAAATTTGAAATGTTCGAAACAAAACTATATGACTTGGAAAGCATGGTCTAAATTTTGACGATCAGATCTAAACACAAAGTATCATGTTTAATAACAGAACATGTCATGTTCATGTCAGAAAACAAAATAGAGCAACTTTATAACTTAAATATTTTATTTTGCAATATTGAGACTAAACTTGTTTAGCAAATAATTTTCCACGTCTACCAGTTACTAAATTTGTTTATAAAATTGGAAATTCTAAAAACTATGATTATAAACTCTTAAAACCTTCTTTTTCCAATAGTAGGGATGCAAATTACATTCTAGATAACAGAGAAATGCTTAATGGCAAAACTAGAAATAATCTTATACTTAAACAAATAATCTTCTTAAATAAAGAAGCATTATAAAAAATAGAGATATATTTGAAGATACAATTGAAATATATAAATAATATACAATTACAGATACAATTGAGATATATAAACATTTAACAATTAAAAATAGAAATGTCATTCCGAAAATTGTGAAATATTTTTCTGTGGTGCACAAAAAATGTTCAATGCGGGAAAATACTTTGAATCAAATTATTGATAAATCTTACATGAAGTATCATAATATACTAAGCATTAGAATAAAAAGTTCACCAATTAAATAAAACATAATTGCAAATAGCTACGAAGGCAAAAAAAAGCAGAATTTTGACGGAAATAATTGCTAATTGTATAACAAACTTAAATAAGTTGATATTTTTAACTTATATCTATAGTAAATATAATGTACGACATTTCATTACAGAATTGCTACCATATTCTGTAAACATTTTTTTTAAAACAATGAAAATGATGCAACAGATTTGCACATAATCCCTTGAAATGTACTACATCTAAAAGTTATAAATCTAGCTGGAACGTAGTTCATTGTGTAAATGGTTTCAAGTTTGGCTACTTGTAAATACCATAACTAGGCATGAGCTAGACTTATATAAATTAAATTAAGCAGATATTAAACGGAAAAAGCATTATTCACTTACCTTCACAATTGCTTCAGTATCTGAAGGTTCCGATAAATAAACTAAGTACATCAACGGAGCATCAGACGCAATTTTTACTCGAGGCAGATGTCTTTTTAAGCATAATTTTCATGATTCTTACGAAATTAATTAATGCAGTAATATTTTTTTTTAAGTTTGTGTCAATTATTAATTTTTTAACATTCAATCTTTTATCGGACTTTTAATTCCTCTATAATAGCAATAAATATTCATAAAATATCAAAGTTCAAATATTAAATGTCAAAGTTGCTTTTAGTTGCATTAGGAATAAAGCAAACAATCCGTATGCGTTTCAAAACAATTAACTGCACTAATTTAATGGTATAAATAATACAAACTTAACATTTTATAGAAAGTACGTCATAAACAAGAGTAATAAAACATAACATTTTTATTGAAAAAAATATTTCTACTAATTATGTTAATTGTTAAATATCCCGTAAAGAAAGAATATGTAAAAAAATATCTATAAAATGTCATCTATCGATATTACTTGTATTCTGTATATCAATGTTTTATAGTAGCTATTTTGCAAACATTTCAGAGACAGCCGAATTTCCGATTATTGATATACATATTCGGAAAATACCACACCCCAATTTCTATATGTATTTCTGTAACGTATGAAAAACAAAAAATATTGGTATTTTATAATGATTTGTTTATTATTGAAATTAATAAACTTAATAAATGTAATAGTGATGTATCCTGAACTGATTATTTTCTTATATATATATACTTTAAAAATAACAATTTTCACTTTTAATAAATTACTCAAATAAAATCACGTACATGCATTGAAAATCGCATATACAAAAATATACATTGTGCATGTATACTAGAAAAGACACATACTTTCATATGCACTTCTGGATGGTTGTTTCATGATAAATAATTTTCATACAACGATTCGATTGTGCAACCTACTTTCACAGAGAGAAATTTCGTGTTACACCAACACAATTTTATTATTGTAATTTTATATTAGAGCAATGAAATATTTTTTTAAACTTATGTGAATGAGATGAATATTTTCATTGATTCTTTAATTTTGCCCTTCATTGCTAAAGAAAACCAATTAAAACCAAACGAGAAACTACATTAACTACAATTAAATAAAATAGTATTTTATTAACTCAGAACTTTAAATTAATTGACTTGTAGACAGTGTAGCAAAAGGAACATTATAAAATTAATTTTACAATGGAATAATACACATAAATAATTTTATTTACTTTTCACGATTTTCATTAAATCATAATAAAATACTGTACGTTCATTCATTTAAAGGTAATTTAATTTGTATTTTTATACAAAAGATTGAATTGTTGTGTTCCAATAGCATGTTTTTCATTAAGTAATCTTTTTTTATAAAATGAATAAGTTTTTCAAAAGAACTTGAATCTTAATTTAATTACATATAATTTTTATTTAATACGATGTACGAAATATCTGCTTTAATTATAATTACAATAGTATTACCTTTGTTCAATGTTATTGTTTTTATTAAGTTTTTTGAATATGTTTAACTCTGCTTTAGTCAGAATCGATTTGAGAATTTTTAACTCGTGTAAAATATTATTTATTTTACGTTTAATTTCAATGGATTTCTCTGATGGAAATAAGTAGATGGTTAATTCTATATGGCTGATTATTTCTTCTTTCGAGATTAAATGAAACGTGATGAGCAAATTAAAATTATGTTCTTTTGCAAAAACTGGCAGTATCTATCCAATTTGAATTGAGTCAAGTTTTTTACGCTACTTTTTCATAATGAACCATTCAAATAACTTATATAAAGACAGTGGGTGTAATTTGTATCCAATATAGAAAACTATGTTATGTATACAATATATGTTATATATACAACATAATTATATTTAAACAAATTTTTAAAAATGTCTTTTTCGCCTTTCACCTCCCCTCGTCACATGCATCAACTTCCGACAGTCGGACATTCTTAAATAGTTGACTGCCAGTTCTTGTGAGAAGGTAAAAGTCGATTGCCAACCTTGAAGAAACTAACAGCAAAATTCGCGAAACGTAAGAACTTGTAATTTATGCAAAACACTCAACACATTTTCATCATAAGTCAATATTTTTTAACCAAAAATATATAACCAGCTATGAGAAATCGCAGTTTAAAAAGGTGGCTAATATATTAACCACTGCCCCAAGAAAGGATTAGGTCAAACGAATATTATGAATTACAAAAAAAAAAAAAAAACGAATATACAAAATCTTTAGATTAATACTAAGTAAGAATATAGAAAATTAAAATGCTAATGACCTCCAATAGTCTTTATCAAAATCTGAAAACGACGAAACAGTCAGATTTTGAAATTTCAACGAAAATATGATAAAATAGAGTTTTTGTGCATTTTTTATTTATTTTTTTTTGTTTTTTTTTTGTTTTTTTTGACATTTGCCATATTTCATATATTACTGATATGTGTAATAATAAAATTGGTATTAATTAATAGAAAATGTATGCAATTAGTACAGAAAAATAAACAATTCATTTATTTAGTTATATTAAACAAACTGGTAAAGAAGATGTGAAATATATTTGTCAGATTTTATATTATTGAAAGATATATCTTAACAAAATAAAATTTCTTATTGCATTATTTAAAAGTTATTTGTTGTTTAAATCATTTTTTTTTTTGATAAATTTGATTAAACAATTTTGTTTTTATTCAGTTTTCATGTAAATAAATAATAAGTGGGTTGTCACGTAATAGTCTGTGGTAACAAAATGATCATTTATTGATTGATTAGTAATAATTCATTAAAAGATCAATTGAAATAATGCTTATATATAAATTTGACTGTTGTGAATAATTTTAAGCAAAATGAAATTGTTAAATACACAAAGTTTGCGTAGCTTGTAAGAGCTATGTAAAATCTTACCCTGTCTTTTTATCTAGTTTTGCATGACTGAACAAATCTGAACTAATTAATTTTCAATAAGTTTTTATTATATCGTTCATCGGTTGGTATTTTTAATTGACCCATTTTTCTTCCACAATAAAAATCTTTGAAGCTTCCTTTTTTCACATCGATGTATTTAACGCTTTAATTCATCACAATGAGTCAGTATGATCTTATAAAAAGGTATTAATCCAAATATAATTCAATTTAATCTTATTTGGACAATTAACTGAGAAACTGTTAAATGACCCATGAGTTGAGGAAAAATAAAGCATCTCAAAAAAGGATGGGTGAACAAATTAAATTTGTTCGTTATTCATCAATGTATACAAATTATACTTTATTTTTCTTTTATGGCGTTCATATTCTATTTATTTACAACACATCGAAACTCATGCCTGATTCAATATCATAAAGAATTAATGAACACACAAGCAGAAAAGGAATACTGAAAAGAAGTAATTTCATTTTAAGTGTTACATTTTGTACATCAAGCACATAAGTTTGTTATAATGTTTGAATCGAATTTATTCAATCACAATAATGTTGCCATTATTTGTGAAGTTAAAAATATTAAAAAGCAATTAAAATAATTATATACATTTAACATTGCATTTCAGCTTGTCTCATTTTGTGTCGAAGAAAAGAAAAGTGCTACTTTTAATTGATAAAATGTACAAGTTGAGGCTTAGCAGACTAGAACAACTTATGTAGCGCGACAGTAAAGCTGGCATCGCATATGTACCGAACATTGCATACATGTCAGGCCAATTACTGCATTGTCCATTATAAAGTCGAACTCCATTATCGCAGGCGAAGTTCCAAGCATGCGTTTTGTACAAATATGAAGATAATAACACGGTAGCAACAGGGGTGCAAAATGCAAGGAAAAAAAAGCATTGCGGGGGGGTAGAGGCGAGTCCCAGACTCACCGACTCCGAGTCATTAATAATTGAAAATTTTAAAAAACAGCAAAGCAACTGTAAATGGGGGTTGACGTATTACGATCTATATTTACAGGCTCCACAATGTTCAGTGCACAAAGACTATTTCAATCGATAAAACTTGTTCGTATTGACCTTCGAACACAGTCGCTTATAGAATCATCTATAATAATACGTTTGCAAAATTAACACACCAAGAATTTCAAAAATAAAAACGTATTACACTGCACTTATTTCATATTTATACGTGACAATCAAAAATACAGTACTTAAATACCAAATTAAAAAGTAGGGATGACTATTTGACGTCAAGTCATGACATTTAAATTCTTATTTTTTATTCCAACATCTTAATCATATTAATTTAATATAAATAATACTATTGCTCATTAATTTGTTAAGTATTTTCATCATATTACAGCATAATACAATGTTATTTTCTAGATTGCAGGAGTGCAAATTTTTGTGAATATAGGAATAATTTCCATTCTAAATGTTAATGCATGATCTTTGGAATTCGACTGTAGAGAAGTCAAGATTCACACGTTGATTCTAGAGTATACAAAAGAGTGGAATTTGCTTAGCCAAGTAGACTCTTTCTGTACCAACGTTTTTCTTTTGCGGACAGGAAAAAAAAGAGATTGTGAAAACGATTTCTCTTTACTTCCAAACGTCGATAGCCAGTGCGTCGAAAACGTAATGGAAATGCGACGCGATGCATCGCAGTCGCACCAAAATTTAAACTTCCAATTAAGATTGACAGGTACACACCCTGAAGCATTTTCCCTGCACTTTGCAGACAATTATAATTTCCTCTGTGAGACGTTGACGGACATTTCAAAGTCCAGTGATATATGCCCTGTCAATATCATTACCTTCCCACTGTTACACATCCACTCGGTACTATAAAACAGTTTTTTTATTTTTAATTAGTATATCAAATCATTGTGTAAATTATTTCATTTCGCTACTTTCGAAAAGATTATTTATTTAAAAAATGATCACGTTGTGAAATTATTTGATTTAAATAATCCATTAAAACTATGTATTTTTATGCATACATAATTTGAAATAATATTTTAAATTACACTAAATTTCAAAACTATTCATTCATTTTACAAAATGTGATATTTGCTGTTTTAAAATATGCATATGTTTTTGTAGACATGCAGGATGCAAGTGAATAAATTTAGTCCAGTTTTTCACACTTGATTTTATTTAACGCTATTGCCTGGTTGACGTGAACAAAACAGCTTGTTCGTGACCCGAGATCAAATGCAATTCTTTTTCTTTTCACATTTTCTTGTACTTATAAATTTGTATGATAAAGGAAGCACTGATAAAGTGAGGACATATTAGTATTTTTGCAGAAGAACAATTTGGTAGAATATAAATATTTTATTGTACCTTTGACTCAAGAAATTTTTTATCTTTCAATTGTTTTATTTTATTTTATTGCTTGAATCAACTAGTTGCAGAAAAAGAGCACATGTTTTAATTTATTTTTAAAATCCCACAACTACATTACTACATATTTATTAAATCTGTTTGAAATAAAATTAAAGAGAAGTGCTTAAAAACGAAAACTATATTTATTTATAATAGACGCACAGATTGCTAGATTTATAATACTATGTATAAAATAATTATTAATACAACATACTGGTACAAAATGATCATACTTATTAATATAATATCATTTCATTGAAGTGTATGTTGTATTATTTTGAATTTTCCACACAATTTCATCCATTTTATGTAAAGCCTTAATACTTTGTTATACGGGCAGTAGTATATTATATTGAATATTTTCAAACTATCAGTAAAAAGTTAAACTCTTGTATTTTAATATGAGTATTAACGTTGTCAATAAAAATATTGAATAGCAATGATCCGACTTGTGAACCTTGGAGGTCTCTTGATATTTTCCTTTAGGTGATTTCAATAATGAGCTTTCTCACGAATTTTTAATTGCTATTAATATTAAAATATTAATATTTGAAAATCATTCAAGCAAAATGATTAATGAAATTATACATTTGTAATTACTCCATTTTATAACTTACACTCTTTCCCTGTACGTTGATTTATTATTTTAAAAGTTCAATAACATTAAATAACTTATTCAATTTGCCTTTAACCTGAATATTATTTTCCAGTAACTATATGAATTTCTTACTTTAAAATTGCGTTACCACTTTACTTTTAATCTCTTATACAGGGCTGCATTTTACGCGGAACTGTTTCACTGTACGGTAGAGTTCAACACGATTTCATGTAAATGATGCAGTACCGCAATGTGTGACGGACAATGCTGTTCTCTACGCGAGTACATTGGAATGATAGTTTTGATGATTAATTTATATTTTTTCTTAATGATATGATACATATATTTTAATTTTAACAATTTACTTTAATGATACGATTGAATATGATATATTTTGAAAACACGATATGACACGTAAATTAACGTCACAATTTTCACATTGATAGATATATACATATATTTTCTGTCTGTATATAGTTATAAATCGATTTGAAGGCAACAAAGTGTGAATAAAAGATATGAAAACGATCATTTAATCCAAAAGATAAGCGAATGAACAACCAGTGTAAACCACTATAGTGGCGCGTCGTTCAGAATGATAACATCCACGAAAGCCACTATAGTTTTGCATCGTGCTTAAGGAGTTAATACATGCGGGGGAAAAACATCAAGATACATTTTATTCAAATATTCTTGTGATTCATATTTTATAAAACAAATATGGAACAAATTTTAATAGCGAAAGTAATATTACTAGATGAGCATCTCTTTTGCTTTCCTTTAAATTATTTTGTTTCATGTTAAACAAATTAAGTTCAATATTTATATTTGTGTTTATTAGAAAAATTACAACTAAAATTATATAAATATTAAGTATAACTTAATATACAAATTCAATAAGATTAAACATTACTCACATGCTCAAATCTAATCTTTAATGTAAAGTAATTATCTAGCTAGAATGTAAAATACTTAACGGAATCATATCAGAATGAATTTCATTTAATTAACCAATTATTCTAGTAATACTTCAGGCATCTTTTTGAACTTAAATGAATTCACCTAAATCTCATTTAAATAAGTAAAAAATTCCAATTAAATGAATCTAATTTAAATTTACGATTCAATCTATTTGTAGGAAGCAACCAGATTGTCTCTAGTATCTGGAGATCAAGCCAGTTATGCTCGGAGTATAAGAATTATGGGAGATATTTACAGGAAGAAAGCTGACATAAATGTATGTACATTTATCCATTTGTTTGTTTTATGAAAAGCGTAATTCAAAATAAGAAGCTTTTGGGAAATGTAATAAAATATCTAAATTTGCAATAGAAAAGAATGCTAAACTTAGTTCTTTAGCTGAAATTTCATTTCTTTTCATTGCCATTATGTTTCTTATAGAAAGCGTTTAGACAATACGAAAGTGCAATGGGCTCAGCAGCAGCAACCGGAGATCGTCTTTGCCAAATGGAAGCCATGGATGGTGCAGCTCGATGTTTGGAAGCTTTAAGATTGCAACATAAAATATGTAACTGTCGTCCACTAGAATTCAACACAAGACTATTGGAAGTTGCTGGTTCAACCGGAGCAAAGGTTCGTTGAACTTATTATCATATTTACTAGAAACTTTTACATTTTCAAAATTTCAGTGTTTCTTGTCATAATAACCTACACAGTAAAAGACTTCAACAAATTCTTATAAAACTAAAATATCAATATGTATGATATTCCGTGCTTAAAAAATTCTTTAATTTCTACATGAATACAAAAGATTTTTAAAAATATATTTGTTTATATTCTTTATGATTATAAACATTTTTACATAAAAATAAGATTGTGTGCTTTTCATAATAATAGTACATAATGGAAAATGCATTGTGTAATTGTTATGATAACATATGTATTTTTTACATTTGGTTGGTTTGCTATTTAAATATAATAAACTAAAAGTTCAGTAAATAATATTGTAAAAAGCTGTTTTAAATATCTAATTTACTGTATTTAAATAACAAATTAACAAAATTTAAAAAATATATATTGTAACACAATAATTACATAATGCATTTTCCATTATGTATTACCATAATTTTTAATACAATATCCCAAGCTTTCATAAAGTTTGATAAATTAAAAACTTTGCAAAGTTGTACCGACTATGGTTTGTAGTCTAATGCGGAGATGCAAAGTTATTAAAAAATTTCGCTAAATCTTAAAACTTAAAAATACAGTTATTCGAGAGAAATTTAGTTTAATGAAATTATAAAGTCTTTATAGATTACAAATCCAGTGAAAAGTGTTATGAGTCAAGTGTTAGAAAAAAAGCTGTGAAAATTAACGTATTATTCTGCAACTGTTTGATGATAAATTTTTTATTTCAAAACATGCGATAGTGTTATATTATTTATTTTTTTTACTAAATCATATAAATGATAAATCTATATAGAAATTATATTTAAAAATGCATTTTTAAACATAATTTTGTATTACTTTTATGTTAATTTAATATAATATAATTAATAAAACAAATTGTTTTTAGCAAATTATAAATAGCTATTAAAAACAATCTCTTCACTTAATTAAAATTACATTAAGATTTTATGGAAAAATGGAAAAGTTGTTCGTAATGATTTCGTCTTTTGATTTTCATTTAGTTGTTAGTGCGAACTGTCAGATCAAGACTGTCTCGGATTTATGGAGCGCTGGGAGATGAGGAACAAAAGGCACATCATCAGAGATTAGCTGCTGCAATGGAGGAAGATTTGGAATTGCGATGTGGAGGATGCAACGAATCATTCGGTCTAGAAGCTGATTCATTAGAAGCTCTACCTTGTTCGCACATTCTACACGCCAGGTAATTTATACTGATGTATTGTTATCATGTATACTGCATTTTAAAACAGTTAATTGTTTATGGCATATTTAATAAACAACTAAATTATTTAATTCTAATTAAACCGTTTTTCTTATTAAAAACATATGAAAAAATTGTTCATGAAAAGTATCTATGTCCAAAGAAATCTACCTGTCCTATAATCGTACCTCCTCCTTCGTCCTCTGAGAATTGTGGAGAGATAAGTTTAAAATATTAAATAAGAACGTCCCTTTTTTGTTACAGATTTGAATTTTACGTTACAAAATACATCGAGTTTATTTGAATAATTTATTTTTTACATTATAATAGTTTAATATTACGATTTACCGTCATTAAAAAATAAAGAGAAAAGTTATCTTTAGATTTTTTAAGTTTTCTTTCTTTACCTGATTACGGTCAATAGTAACTAACTAATCATTAATCTTTTCTACGGAACAGCAATTCGTGTTATTCAATCTCGTGACATTAAATTACTATGATTTTAATAATTTATTTTGAATAAATTAATCATTTCAATTTGTATCATAATGCAATTCTAGTTATTTATGATTTATTTGTACAGTACAATGTGTAAAATAAAATAAGCAAAGCCATAGTCCCTGCATATATATATCATCATTATTTGTAATAAAATTTTAATTGCATTTATTATATGTCGTTTAAAATTACAATTACGTTTAAACACCAAGAAAAAACAAGGGGGGTCGATTCAAAACTAAATAACATACTATGTGCATTAGTATACATATTATTCCTTTCCAGAAGCCAATTTTACGTCCATCGTTCACTATACTTAAAGATGAATTTGGTGCTTTGTGTAATGATTGTTGTTATTTATATCCTAGTAATACGTGTGAAACAAATGATAGCCAAAGCAATTTTATTATTATTAAAAATAATAATGATACGTAGAAACTGATAACTAATTGCTGATATTTATTATCAAATACATATTGCATACCAATAATGGTGTAAGATTTTAATGTGTTTTCTCGATTTTTAAGAGTAATTATATACAAAAACATTCACAATTGTTTTAAGATAATTATTAAAACTTCCGTAATTCGTATATTTTTATACGCACAAAATTACTCAAATTATTTTTGATTGAAAAATACTTTGAAATTAGAGTAATTTTGAATTAAATTATCATATTCTTGTCTAATTTATTACACCAAAGATTATGTCCAAACAACACATATAGCGTATTAATTTTGAATATGTTCTCTGTTGAATAGTTCGGTTACATTGGTTTTAATAGTGTAGTTCGACGTGCACGTCGCTATTATAAAACACGATCATCATATACTCGGTATTTAATGTCACGCTCATCGCTTCAGATCGTTATATTATGAACAACGGCGACTTGTCTCGAGTAACGAACATTAAGCAGATAATTTCGCGTGCATTGTTTAGTAATTCATTATTCAATCACTTGCATATGCTTTGTTTATGCATCAATCACTTGAAGCATAAAACAAAATTGTTCCTCGTTCTCACTGAATATTTAAAATATGTTAATTTCATTTTGCTCAGCCTCTTTTATTTTCCTATTAGTCAAACATTTTTTTATTTAATTACATTTTCATTATTTCACAAATATTCATAACTTT
>JABFOX010000564.1:0-16086 GCA_022817665.1 Axea sp. ZL-2020
AGATTTATAGCTTATATATATATAACATATATACCAGGAAGAATGAAATATATACATTTTCCTACAAAAACTTATTATTTATATATATATATATTACATCAGCTATATACTTGTCATTACTTTTCAGTATTAGCTATTTTTTTCTACATGTAATTATTCATCAAATGGTAGTTTACTTAGCTTTTCAGAAACCTTTGAGATGGCACAGCATCAACAGAAATATACAAATCTGGTGTTTACGTATTTAGATAAAGTTTTACCCATACCAATTATATATACTAAAAAATTCAACACAGTGATCTTCTTATTTCTCTGTGTGTATATAAACTAATTTATATGTGATCTAACAGTTACTTGAATCATTAATTTATATAAGGCGTGCAAATAAGTTTTAAAGGGTTTACGAGAAGGCATTACTAGTATTAATTCGCATCGAACAATAATCTAACCATCTTCGTGTTAGCAGGTCATCATTAGGTTTTAATATTCAGTAGAATTAATTTTGACTAAATATAAAAAATACATTTTTTTAACTACATAATATATGTTAACTTTTATACTAACGAAACGCAAATTTTTGCGGGAAACTTTACTTGTCTGCTTCTATCTGAAGAAAAAAAGTAAGTAAGGGTCATCGATTGGTATGCGAGGCTTATAAAGATTATACTCCATCAATTTCAACTTATGAATATCGACTTAAATGGTTCAAAAGTGGCTATTTTGACACAGGAAATAAGAAACATCAAGGACAGCTAAAAAAGTTTGAAGATGCAGAATTGGAGATATTTTTAAATAAAGACCTGTGTTAAACACACGAAGAAACTGCAGAATCTTTGAGAGATACTTATCTCCCAAAATTGAGTATCATACGAATTAAAGCCAAGAGATGTGGAAAGGAGATTTTTCGTCTGCAAAAAGTTGCTTCAAAGACAAAAGTGAAAGGGTTTTTTGCATTGAATCATAACTGATGAAAAGTGTATTCATTAAGACAATCCGAAGTATAAGATATTTGAAATATGCTCTACTATGCATCAACATCAATAGTGAAACCAAATATTTTTGGATCAAAGCTCATGTTCTGTATTTTGTAGGATGTCCTAGGGGTATTATATTATTCGCCACTGAAACTAAGCAAAACCATCACGGGTTATCGCTACCCACTACAATTTATGCGTCTGAGCTGAGCACTGAAGGAGAATATGAGCACAAATATGACAGTACTTTTGTAGCACGGCAGTACTTGCCCAAATATTGCAGTAAGAGTAAAAAAATACTTGAAAGCACTCAAATAGGATATCTTGCTCCATTCGCCGTGTTCTCCAGACATTGTTCCTTCAGATGATTCATGGGTCATCTGAGTAGCATTTCCGTTCTTACAAATTATACAAAAAACAGGTAGAATCTTAGATTGCCGCTAAAGACCAGTTGTTATTTCAACGTGGAATTTATATGCTGCCAGAAAGATGGGAACAAATAATGGCTTGCGATAGACGATACTTCGAGTAACTCATTCATTATCATTTTTGCACAGTAAAGTCTCAATTTTCACAAAAAATCCTTTCAAACTTAATTGCACCCCGTATATATAACATAACTTGTTTATTTTTAACAAGTAATGTTCTATTAATATATAAGTTATGATATTTATAAAAATGATTATTACACGTAACTTTGCCAAAAATATTTTTAAAACACTGTTGTACATACACTCGAAACTTAATAGCTTCGAAAACAATATTTTTAAGAAAAAAAAATTAAAAGTGCAATTTTCATATTAATATTAGTTATTTTTATTGTGTTAATTTTTAAAACATTTTTTTTGTTAATTTAAATATATAATAAATAAAGGGACTCGCTTCAGCGTGTGTTGATGAAAGAACTTAAATACTTTTATATAAAAATTTGATTAATTTTTCAGTCTTAAACCTTTGTTTGAAAAGAATAAATAATTTTTGTGTTATTCTTCTAAAACAACTCTTAAAAATGATGCAGTAGATTATTTTAGAAGACTGTTATATTTCATTACAATTTTATTTATATATAGATAATTATAAGGATCTCTTATAATGAGCATTTGTGCTCTTTTTTCAGAAAGATATTCTTTTTAAGTAATATAACTTGGGAAAATTATTTATAGCACATTTACAGTAACAGACCATTTTGTTTATTTATTTGTTTATAAAGTTGTTTTGCATAAACTCACTGCAAAGTTTAAAGAATTTATATATATAAACAATATTAATGCTTATGAAATCAATCATTTCCACTTATTTCTAAAGTTTAGTTAAAATCGATTTATATACTCAACTTATAAATGTATAATAAATTATTTAATAAATAATGATTTTATTGCTTGTCATATATAAAATATATAACAAGTTTAACAGGATTGATATTACTTCATACCTGTAAATTATAATTGATTTATTTTAAATTTAGGTTCAACTACATAGCAGGCAGTGTAGTACAATAAGCATAAATAGTACAACACTGACATCACTTTAGCCTCCTCTTCCACAGGTGTACGTGGTACACTTGTGTTTCTCCACTCTGAAGTTTCATAGACTCTAATATTTAAAAAAATATAATATAACTGTTCATATAACATTACCAAGTATATTCATTCATTATTTCTTTCATCAAACGCAATTCCAGCAAAACCATGAATGCGGTTTCATCATTTCATCATCAAGTGCCGAGTAAATTCATTGACGAATGGTCACATATCGTCGAGAAGGAGATTGCGTGCTTTTAACGCATTCTGGCGAACGCAATATCGTGATCCATTTCTGATTTACTGTCGCTATTAATATTTATTAGAAGTTACATAGATCGGGCTATTTGTTGCAAATGCATGTAAAAATCCGTATATATTTGGTAATATTTCATAGATACACACAGTTCACATTTAAATTGTGAATCTAATAGTATAAAGTGGAGGAACACAAATACCAAAAGAATATTAAATGGAAGTTAATGACGAAAATATGCTAATCGTATTTAGTGAAATATGCCATATATAAATTTTTACTGAATGTAAAAATAATCTTTTTATTGAAATTACTACTAAATGAAAATTTATTCAGGTAGAATTAGAAAATTGATAACATATCTTTTTCCAGCATTAATTGTACTTATATTTAATCACATTCAGCTTGAACTAAAACAGTCTGGTTAAGAAATATACTTTTTCATTTAACTTAAATATATTTTATCAGATTTAGCATGCTGAATGATTAATTTAAATTACTGAAATTATTGAGTCCAACTCAAATTCAACACCGGTGTTTTAATTTACACATAATCATTGCAGGTGTCATCGCTATAAAACTGTCAAGTTATTGACTTGTGCAAAAATATATAATATTTTTGTCAATTTATATGTAAACAATGTAAATATTGAACCGAACAATATAATATTATATTTTTAACAATAATAAATCTAGGTTCGAAATCTCGGCGAAGGAGAAAATACATGTCTGGATTCACCAGCCCGAAAAGCTGATTTGCACAAACCAGCTGGACTTTATCCTTGTCATCGGCAAGGTGGCAATCAGGTATAACAATATTTTGGATATAACCGAAATGCAAAAATGGTTTCATTTGTTATTTCATTACATATTTATCTACATAATTGTTTTTATTTTAGCGTAGTTATGATTGATGTTCCAATTCTATCAATCATTAAAGTTTCGATTTCAAATGTTATTTTCAATTGCTTATTAAACGTCAGTGTTGCGCCCTCAAATTACTCACTAAAATAACGCACGCATGCTTGCCACAATACGCTAAGAAGAATGTATGATATTTATTTATGTCTTATGGGACAGGAGTGTACTCAAAAGTCTTATGTAACGAGTTCGTTTAAGATAAAAAATTCAAGTACGCGTAGTATTCAGCTCAAGTAGAGTAATGATCAATTTATAATCGGAAATTGTTTAACAAATTTTATAACAGATAAGGCAGCTCAGTAAAGATGTCTGTATAGATTCGCCAGGAAAGCCAGAAGACCTACATCAGCCAGTAGGTCTATTTCCATGTCATAACCAGGGAGGAAATCAGGTACAAGAACCACACAATACGGCTGATAATAACAATCTCTTGAAAACTGTTCTTCATTCAAGTATCAATCTAATTTTTCATATATTTAATCCTTTTGATATTACAAAACGCAATAATAGAAAGATTATTGAACTGTTAAGTTAATAAAAGATCATTGTTCCATTAAGAATGAAATAAAGAAAAGAATAAATAAATAAAACATACTCTGTATTGTACATGTTGCGTAAGTAAACAACAGTATACGTGTTTATATAGCATATTATTTAATAATGGTCGTGAAAATAAAATACGAATGATGTACAGAATTGGAAAATATCAAATTTCGTCATGTTTGCTGTTAAATAATAAGCCCAGCAACCAACTTTGCCTTGTTTTTCCATGAAGATCATGTATCACGGATGTTCTCACGGAATTAATGTCTTTTTAAATACAAGCACAAATGGTATCACACTTTATATTATCATAAATTGGCCACACCGGAAAACTATTCAACTTACGAATTTACACTTCTAATAAAATGTATTTCGAAAACCGCGATTTTTTGTTGCCTGTTCAAACAGAAGCTGTAGTTTTCAAAATATACCCGCATATTTGATAAAAATTTTAAACTTTTAAATTGTATGAGTTTTTAATAAAAAAATATACGTCAACTTATTGTGTTTATTATTTGAATTGAAACAGCTATGAATTAAGTTTCTAAAATATAGAACTTTTAATAGTAATTTTTATTTTAGAATTCATTATATTATCAATTTATAAAATGCATTTTAATTGTGTAAGTTTCTATTGTTCAATGTAAAGCAGTGAAAATAATTATTTTTAATTTTAAATTCAAAGAATCAACTCTCAAACCGATTTATTTATTTAAAAATTAGCAAATAATGTTATCGTAATATACATGATTATTTAAAATACAGGGTTACTACAAATGATTAATTAGTTTTGACACGTTGTTTTCACATTACGTGTACAAAAATTGTTGATATGTTAAAAGAATAGTTTTAACAAAATGACGACAAAACAACAAATTTCCAAATCACTGCATTGCACCTATTGGTGAACACGACCAAGCTCGGTTTTTTTGGTCCTCAGAAGATAAGAAAATATTTAATATGTTTCCATAATATTCAAACAACGTAATACAGGTAGTTTCAATAAGATATAGAGATCTTTTAAATATCACATGGATATCATTTCAATAACTTCAATGCCAGAGTTCATTATTATCGTATTATATATGAAATACCTTGGACAATATAATTTTTTACTTCGTACTTTTAATCATAAAAAGCAATGCTAGAATTAGTTCTTAGAACAATAATAAACCTTACTTTATTTCTTAGAAAATCAATGATTTTAAAGTGATAATTAGTTGAGTATCTCAATCTAATCTTTATACCTAGCCAAAAATGCAATTTACATCGAAATCCGCGTTAATTTCGACCAGAATTACGATTACTAAATATGAAGCTAAATCGACTATTCAAGACCAAAAAATGCGTTTTTGACCCAAAAATGTGATTTCATAAATTGTATTAGTTTCAACTTTAAATTAATTCGGTGTTTCAATTTTATCGTTAAAACGTGAAAAAAAATGCAATTTACATCGAAATCGACGTTAATTTCGACCATAAGAACGATTACAAATTATGAAGCTAAATCGACTATTCAAGACCAAAAAAGTCGACTTTGAACCAAAAATGTGATTTCCTAAATCATATTAGTTTCGACTTAAATTAATTTGGTATATCAATTTTATCGTGAAAACGTACCAAAAATGCAATTTACATCGAAATCCACGTTAATTTCGACCAGAAGTAGGATTACTAATAATGAATAGAAATGGATTATTCAAGATCAAATAGGTCGATTTTGCTCAAAAAATGTGATTTCATAAATCGTATTAGTTTAGAATTTAAATTAATTTGGTTTATGAATTTTATCGTTAAAACGTGACAAAAATGCCATTTACATCGAAATCCGCGTTAATTTCGTGTAGGAACACGATTACTAATAATGAATCGAAATCGATTATTCAAGTCCAAAAAAGTAGCTTTTGACCCAGAAATGTGATTTCATAAATCGTATTAGTTTCGACTTTAAATTAATTTGGTGTTTCAATTTTATCGTTAAAACGTGCCAAAAATGCAATTTACATCGAAATCCACGTTAATTTTGAACAGGAACACGATTACTAATCATGAATAAAATCGATTATTCAAGACCAAAAAAGTAGCTTTTGAACCAGAAATGTGATTTCATATATCGTATTAGTTTCGAATTTTAATTAATTTGGTTTATCAATTTTATCGTTAAAACATGCCAAAAAAGCCATTTACATCGAAATCCACGTTAATTTCGACCAGAATTACGATTACTAAATATGAAGCTAAATTGACTATTCAAGACCAAAAAAGTCGATTTTGAATCAAAAATGGGGTTTCCTAAATCGTATTTGTTTCGACTTTAAATTAATTTGGTGTTTCAATTTTATCGTTAAAATGTGCCAAAAATGCAATTTACATCGAAATCCACGTTAATTTCTAACAGGAACACGATTACTAATCATGAATAAAATCGATTATTCAAGACCAAAAATGTAGCTTTTGACCCAGAAATGTGATTTCATATATCGTATTAGTTTCGAATTTAAATTAATATGGTTTATCAATTTTATCGTTAGAACGTGCCAAAAGCCATTTACATCGAAATCCACGTTAATTTCGAACAGAAGAACGATTACTGCTTATGAAGTTAAATTGACTATTCAAGACCAAAAAAGTCGATTTTGAACCAAAAATGGGGTTTCCTAAATCATATTAGTTTCGACTTTAAATTAATTTGGTATATCACTATTATCGTGAAAACGTACCAAAAATGCAATTTACATCGAAATCCACGTTAATTTCGACCAGAAGTAGGATTACTAATAATGAATCGAAATCGATTAATCAAGACCAAAAAATGCGTTTTTGACACAAAAATGTGATTTCATAAATCGTATTAGTTTCGATTTTAAATTAATTTGGTGTTTAAATTTTATCGTTAAAACGTGAAAAAAATGCAATTTACATCGAAATCCACGTTAATTTCGACCAGAAGAACGATTACTACTTATGAAGCTAAATTGACTATTCAAGACCAAAGAGGTCGTTTTTGATCAAAAAATGTGATTTCATAAATCGTATTAGTTTAAATTTTAAATTAATTTGGTTTATCAATTTTAACGTTAAAACGTGTCAAAAATGCAATTTACATCGAAATCCGCATTAATTTCGAGCAGGAACACGATTACTAAACATGAATCAAAATCGATTATTCAAGACCAAAAAAGTCGATTTTGACCCAAAAATGTGATTTCATAAATCGTTTTAGTTTCGACTTTAAATTAATTTGGTATATCAATTTTAACGTTAAAACGTGCCAAAAATGCAATTTACATCAAAATCCACGTTAATTTCGACCAGAATTACGATTACTAAATATGAAGCTAAATCGACTATTCAAGACCAAAAAATGCGTTTTTGACCCAAAAATGTGATTTCATAAATCGTATTAGTTTCGAATTTAAATTAATTTGGTGTTTCAATTTTATCGTTAAAACGTGAAAAAAATGCAACTTACATCGAAATGCACGTTAATTTCGACCAGAAGAACTATTACTACTTATGAAGCTAGATTGACTATTCAAGACCAAATAGGTCGTTTTTGACCAAAAAATGTGATTTCATAAATCGTATTAGTTTAAATTTTAAATTAATTTGGTTTATCAATTTTATCGTTAAAACGTGCCAAAAATGCAATTTACATCGAAATCCACGTTATATTCAACCAGAAATACGAATACCAAAAATGCAGCTAAATCGACTATTCAAGACCAAAAAATGCGATTTTGAACCAAAAATGTGATTTCATAAATCATATTAGTTTCGGATTTAAATTAATTTGGTGTTTCAATTTTATCGTTAAAACGTGCCAAATATGCAATTTATATCGAAACCAACGTTAATTTCGAGGAGGAACACGATTACTAAACATGAATCAAAATCGACTATTCAAGACCAAAAAAGTCGATTTTGAACCAAAAATGTGGTATCGTAAATCATATTAGTTTCGACTTTAAATTAATTTGGTATATCAATTTTATCGTGAAAACGTACCAAAAATTCAATTTACATCGAAATCCACGTTAATTTCGACCAGAAGTAGGATTTCTAATAATGAATTGAAATCGAACATTCAAGACAAAAAAATGCGTTTTTGACACAAAAATGTGATTTCAAAAATCGTATTAGTTTCGAGTTTAAATTAATTGGGTGTTTCAATTTTATCGTTAAAAGGTGAAATAAATGCAATTTACATCGAAATCCACGTTAATTTCGACCAGAAGATCGATTAATACTTATGAAGCTAAATTGACTATTCAAGACCAAATAGGTCGTTTTTGATCAAAAAACGTGATTTCATAAATCGTATTAGTTTAAATTTTAAATTAATATGGTTTATCAATTTTATCGTTAAAACGTGCCAAAAATGCAATTTACATAAAAATCCGCGTTAATTTCGAGCAGGAACACGATTACTAATAATGAATCAAAATCGATTATTCAAGACCAAAAAAGTCGATTCTGACCCAAAATGTGGTTTCATAAATCGTATTAGTTTCGACTTTAAATTAATTTGGTTTATCAATTTTATCGTTAAAACGTGCCAAAAATGCAATTTACATCGAAATCCACGTTAATTTCGACCAGAAGAACGATTACTAATTATGAAGCTAAATCGACTATTCAAGACCAAAATATTCGATTTTGAACCAAAAACGTGGTTTCCTAAATCATATTAGTTTCGACTTTAAATTAATTTGGTATATTAATTTTATCGTGAAAACGTACCAAAAATGCAATTTACATCGAAATCCACGTTAATTTCGACCAGAAGTAGGATTACTAATAATGAATCGAAATCGATTATTCAAGACCAAAAAGGTCGATTTTGATCAAAAATTTTGATTTCATAAATCATATTAGTTTAGACTTTAAATTAATTTGGTTTATCAATTTTATCGGTAAAACGTGCCAAAAATGCAATTTACATCGAAATCCGCATTAATTTCGAGCAGGAACACGATTACTAATAATGAATCGAAATCGATTATTCAAGACCAAAAAGGTCGATTTTGACCCAAAAATATGATTTCATAAATCGTATTAGTTTAGACTTTAAAATAATTTGGTGTTTCAATTTTATCGTTAAAACGTGCCAAAAATGCAATTTACATCGAAATCCACTTTAATTTCGACCAGAAGTAGGATTACTAATAATGAATCGAAATCGATTATTCAATATCAAATAGGTCGATTTTGATCAAAAAATGTGATTTCATAAATCGTATTAGTTTAGAATTTAAATTAATTTGGTTTATGAATTTTATCGTTAAAACGTGCCAAAAATGCCATTTACATCGAAATCCGTGTTAATTTCGAGCAGGAACACGATTACTAATAATGAATCAAAATCGATTTTTCAAGACCAAAAAGGTCGATTTTGACCCAAAAATATGATTTCATAAATCGTATTAGTTTCGACTTTAAATTAATTTGGTGTTTCAATTTTATCGTTAGAACGTGCCAAAAATGCAATTTACATCGAAATCCACGTTAATTTCGAACAGGAACACGATTACTAATCATGAATAAAATCGATTATTCAAGACCAAAAATGTAGCTTTTGACCCAGAAATGTGATTTCATATATCGTATTAGTTTCGAATTTAAATTAATATGGTTTATCAATTTTATCGTTAGAACGTGCCAAAAAAGCCATTTACATCGAAATCCACGTTAATTTCGACCAGAAGAACGATTACTACTTATGAAGTTAAATTGACTATTCAAGACCAAAAAAGTCGATTTTGAACCAAAAATGGGGTTTCCTAAATCATATTAGTTTCGACTTTAAATTAATTTGGTATATCACTATTATCGTGAAAACGTACCAAAAATGCAATTTACATCGAAATCCACGTTAATTTCGACCAGAAGTAGGATTACTAATAATGAATCGAAATCGATTATTCAAGACCAAAAAATGCGTTTTTGACACAAAAATGTGATTTCATAAATCGTATTAGTTTCGACTTTAAATTAATTTGGTGTTTCAATTTTATCGTTAAAACGTGAAAAAAATGCAATTTACATCGAAATCCACGTTAATTTCGACCAGAAGAACGATTACTACTTATGAAGCTAAATTGACTATTCAAGACCAAATAGGTCGTTTTTGATCAAAAAATGTGATTTCATAAATCGTATTAGTTTCGACTTTAAATTAATTTGGTGTTTCAATTTTATCGTTAAAACGTGCCAAAAATGTAATTTACATCGAAATCCGCATTAATTTCGAGCATGAACACGATTACTAAACATGAATCAAAATCGATTATTCAAGACCAAAAAAGTCGATTTTGACCCAAAAATGTGATTTCATAAATCGTTTTAGTTTCGACTTTAAATTAATTTGGTATATCAATTTTAACGTTGAAACGTGCCAAAAATGCAATTTACATCGAAATCCACGTTAATTTCGAACAGAAGAACGATTACTAATTATGAAGCTAAATCGACTATTCAAGACCAAAAAAGTCGATTTTGAACCAAAAATGTGGTTTCCTAAATCATATTAGTTTCGACTTTCAATTAATTTGGTATATCAATTTTATCGTGAAAACGTACCAAAAATGCAATTTACATCGAAATCCACGTTAATTTCGACCAGAAGTAGGATTACTAATAATGAATTCAAATCGATTATTCAAGATCAAATAGGTCGATTTTGATCAAAAAATGTGATTTCATAAATCGTATTAGTTTAGACTTTAAATTAATTTGGTTTATGAATTTTATCGTTAAAACGTGCCAAAAATGCCATTTACATCGAAATCCGCGTTAATTTCGAGCAGGAACACGATTACTAATAATGAATCGAAATCGATTATTCAAGACCAAAAAGGTCGATTTTGACCCAAAAATATGATTTCATAAACCGTATTAGTTTCGACTTTAAATTAATTTGGTGTTTCAATTTTATCGTTAAAACGTGCCAAAAATGCAATTTACATCGAAATCCACGTTAATTTCGAACAGGAACACGATTACTAATCATGAATAAAATCGATTATTCAAGACCAAAAAAGTAGCTTTTGACCCAGAAATGTGATTTCATATAACGTATTAGTTTCGAATTTAAATTAATTTGGTTTATCAATTTTATCGTTAAAACGTGCCAAAAAAGCCATTTACATCGAAATCCACGTTAATTTCGACCAGAAGAACGATTACTACTTATGAAGCTAAATTGACTATTCAAGACCAAATAGGTCGTTTTTGATCAAAAAATGTGATTTCATAAATCGTATTAGTTTAAATTTTAACTTAATTTGGTTTATCAATTTTATCGTTAAAACGTGCCAAAAATGTAATTTACATCGAAATCCGCATTAATTTCAAGCATGAACACGATTACTAAACATGAATCAAAATCGATTATTAAAGACCAAAAAAGTCGATTTTTACCCAAAAATGTGGGTTCATAAACCGTATTAGTTTCGTCTTTAAATTAATTTGGTGTATCAATTTTATCGGGAAAATGTGCCAAAAAGCAATTTATATCGAAATCCACGTAAATTTCAACCAGAAGTAGGATTACTAATAATGAATCAAAATCGATTATTCAAGACCAATTAAGTCGATTTTCATCCAAAAATGTGATTTCATAAATCGTAGTAGTTTAGACTTTAAATTCATTTGATTTATCAATTTTATCGTTAAAACGTGCAAAAATGCAATTTTCATCGAAATCCACGTTAATTTCGACCAGAAGTAGGATTACTAATAATGAATCGAAATCGATTTTTCAAGACCAAAAAATGCGTTTTTGACACAAAAATGTGATTTCATAAATCGTATTAGTTTCAATTTTAAATTAATTTGGTGTATCAATTTTATCGTTAAAACGTGCCAAAAATGCAATTTACATCGAAATCCGCATTAATTTCGAGCAGGAAAACGATTACTAATAATGAATCAAAATCGATTATTAAAGACCAAAAAGTCGATTCTGACCCAATAATGTGGTTTCATAAATCGTATTAGATTCGAATTTAAATTAATTTGGTTTATCAATTTTATCGTTAAAACGTGCCAAAAAAGCCATTTACATCGAAATCCACGTTAATTTCGACCAGAAGAACGAATACTAATTATGAAGCTAAATCGACTATTCAAGGCCAAAATATTCGATTTTGAACCAAAAACGTGGTTTCCTAAATCATATTAGTTTCGACTTTAAATTAATTTGGTATATTAATTTTAGCGTGAAAACGTACCAAAAATGCAATTTACATCGAAATCCACGTTAATTTTGACCAGAAGTAGGATTACTAATAATGAATCGAAATCGATTATTCAAGACCAAAAAGGTCGATTTTGATCAAAAATTTTGATTTCATAAATCGTATTAGTTTAGACTTTAAATTAATTTGGTTTATCAATTTTATCGTTAAAACGTGCCAAAAATGCAATTTACATCGAAATCCGCTTTAATTTCGAACAGAACTACGATACTAAATATGAAGCTAAATCGACTATTCAAGACCAAATATTCGTTTTTGAACCAAAAATGTGATTTCATAAATCGTATTAGTTTCGACTTTAAATTAATTTGGTATATCAATTTTAACGTTAAAACGTGCCAAAAATGCAATTTACATCAAAATCCACGTTAATTTCGACCAGAATTACGATTACTAAATATGAAGCTAAATCGACTATTCAAGACCAAAAAATGCGTTTTTGACCCAAAAATGTGATTTCATAAATCGTATTAGTTTCGAATTTAAATTAATTTGGTTTATCAATTTTATCGTTAAAACGTGCCAAAAATGCAATTTACATCGAAATCCGCGTTAATTTCGAGCAGAAGAACGATTACTAATTATGAAGCTAAATCGACTATTCAAGACCAAAAAAGTCGATTTTGAACCAAAAATGTGGTTTCCTAAATCATATTAGTTTCGACTTTAAATTTATTTGGTATATCAATTTTATAGTGAAAACGTACCAAAATGCAATTTACATCGAAATCCGCGTTAATTACGAGCAGGAACACGATTACTAAACATGAATCAAAATCTATTATTCAAGACCAAAAAATTCGATTTAGACCCAAAAATGTGATTTCATAAATCGTATTAGTTTCGACTTTAAATTAATTTGGTATATCAATTTTAACGTTAAACCGTGCCAAAAATGCAATTTACATCAAAATCCATGTTAATTTCGACCAGAATTACGATTACTAAGTATGAAGCTAAATCGACTATTCAAGACAAAAAATGCGTTTTTGACCCAATAATGTGATTTCATAAATCGTATTAGCTTCGTCTTTAAATTAATTTGGTGTTTCAATTTCAACGTTAAAAGGTGCCAAAAATGCAATTTACATCGAAATCCACGTTCATTTCGAGAAGGAACACGTCTACTAAACATGAATCAAAATCGATTATTCAAGACCAAAAAAGTCGAATATGACCCAGAAATGAGAATTCTTAAATCGTATTAGTTTCGACTTTAAATTAAATTGTTATATCAATTTTATCGTTAAAACGTGCAGAAAATGCAATTTACATCGAAATCCACGTTAATTTCGAGAAGTAATACGATTACTAAGAATGGAGCAAAGTCGACTAAGCAAAACCAAAATAGTCGGTTTTGACACCAAAATGTTATTATATAAATCGTGTTATTTTCGAATTTAAATTAATTTGGTATATCAATTTTATCGCGAAAGCGTGCCAAAAATGCAATTTACATCGAAATCCGCGTTAATTTCGAGCAGGAACACGATTACTAAACATGAATCAAAATCGATTTTTCAAGACCAAAAAAGTCGATATTGACCCAAAAATGTGATTTAATAAATCGTATAAGTTTCGACGTTCAATTAATTGGGTATATCAATTTTAACGTTAAAACGTGCCAAAAATGCAACTTACATAAAAATCCACGTTAATATCGACCTAAATTACGATTACTGAGTATGAAGCTAAATCGATTATTCAAGACCAAAATATGCGTTTTTGACCCAAAAATGTGATTTCATATATCGCATTAGATTAGAATTTAAATTAATTGGGTATATCAATTTTAACGTTAAAACGTGCCAAAAATGCAATTTACATCGAAATCCACTTTAATTTCGACCACAAGTATGATTACTAATAATGAATCGAAATCGATTATTCAAGACCAAAAAGGTCGATTTTGATAAAAAAATGTGATTTCATAAATCGTATTAGTTTAGACTTTAAATTAATTTTGTTTATCAATTTTATAGTTAAAACGTGCAAAAAATGCAATCTACATCGAAATCCGCGTTAATTTCGATCAGGAACTCGATTACTAAACATGAATCAAAATCAATTATTCAAGACCAAAAAAGTCGATTTAGACCCAAAAATGTGATTTCATAAATCGTATTAGTTTCGACTTTAAATTAATTTGGTATATCAATTTTAAATTAAAAACATGCCAAAAATTCAATTTACATCAAAATCCACGTTAATTTCGACCAGAATTACGATTACTAATATGAAGCTAAATCGACTATTCAAGACCAAAAAAGTCGATTTTGATCCAAAAATGTGATTTCATAAATCATATTTGTTTCGAATTTAAATTAATTTGGTTTATCAATCTTATCGTTAACACGTGCCAAAAATGCAATTTACATCGAAATCCTCGTTAATTTCGAGCAGGAACACGATTACTAAACATGAATAAAAATCGATTTTTAAAGACCAAAAAAGTCGATTTTGACCCAAAAATGTGATTACATTAATCGTTTTAGTTTCGACTTTAAATTAATTTGGTATGTCAATTTTAGCGTAAAAACGTGCCAAAAATGCAATTTACTTCAAAATCCACGTTAATTTCGACCAGAATTACGATTACTAAATATGAAGCAAAATCGACTTTTCAAGACCAAAAAATTCGTTTTTGACCCAAAAATGTGATTTCATAAATCTTATTAGTTTCGACTTTAAATTAATTTGGTATATCAATTTTAACGTTAAAGCGTGCCAAAAATGCAATTTACATCAAAATCCACGTTAATTTCGACCAAAATTACGGTTACTAAATATGAAGCTAAATCGACTATTCAAGACCAAAAAAGTCGATTTTGAACCAAAAATGTTGTTTCCTAAGTCATATTAGTTTCGACTTTAAATTAATTTGGTATATCAATTTTATCGTTAAATCGTGCCAAAAATGCAATCTACATCGAAATCCGCGTTAATTTCGAGCAGGAACACGATTACTAAACATGAATCAAAATCGATTTTTTAAGACCAAAAAAGTCGATTTTGACCCAAAAATGTGATTTCATAAATCGTATGAGTTTCGACTTTAAATTAATTTGGTATATCAATTTTATCGTTAAAACAAGCCAAAAATGAAATTTACATCAAAATCCATGTTAATTTCGCTCAGAATTAGCATTTCTAAAATGCAAGCAAAATCGACTACTCACTGCCAAAAAATGCGTTTTTGACCCAATAATGTGATTTCATAAATCCTATTAGCTTCGTCTTTAAATTAATTTGGTGTTTCAATTTCAACGTTAAAAGGTGCCAAAAATGCAATTTACATCGAAATCCGCGTTCATTTCGAGAAGGAACACGTCTGCTAAACAAGAATCAAAATCGATTATTATAGACCAAAAAAGTCGAATATGACCCAGAAATGTGAATTCTTAAATCGTATTAGTTTCGACTTTAAATTAAATTGTTATATCAATTTTATCGTTAAAACGTGCCGAAAATGAAATTTACATCGAAATCCACGTTAATTTCGAGAGGTCATACGAGTGCTAAGAATGGAGCAAAGTTGAATAACCAAAACCAAAAAAGTTGGATTTAACCCAAAAATGTTATTATTTAAAACGCATTAATTTCGAATTTAT
>JABFOX010000565.1:0-16073 GCA_022817665.1 Axea sp. ZL-2020
TATCTAATAATTACACATTTTTAAAGTTGCATCGTAAAAATATCTTGAATTTTAATTGAAGTCTTAGAAATTCATTTTATAAGTGTATATTAAATTTGAATACAAAATGCTGTATTTACAGAATAATTTTATTAAATTATCACAAATAATGTTAACAATGTATAATGACAAGACTAAGAATAAAGTTTGTAAAACAGTAAGATACCATTTTTACTTGCTGGACATTTGCTTTACTATTATTGGATTATTTTCATATTAACGAATTGGCAAAAGTAAAGCATGAGACAGGTAATAGACTGGCATGCAATAATAATTATGTCCATGCCACTTTTCTGATGTGTACACTTCATGACGTGGAAAATTTTGAGAATCATTAAAAATTGTCCAATAAAACTGATATAAAAGGACTTCATTTAGTATACGAGTATTTTACGTATAAAATGCAATATAAGTATTATGCACATATATTAGTAGAACGCATATGTGTTATTTATACCAATGTTCTACCTAATATGGATGCTTTTACCTGAATATTTGTGAATGTTATATTAGAGTTCAAAAAAGGTCAAGATTTTTATCGTGCTAACTTTTGATGTTACATAATTATTTCAAAAGAGTATTTATTAAAATTATCATTACGTTTTTATCTTTATATCTGAAGGAAACATTGGACAGCTTATGAGAATTTATGAAAAATGTTAAACTAATCTTATTTTATTTAAAAAAAATGTTAATTAATCTTAGACACTAAAATAATATCTTCTATAAATAATCTTAGGCACCGAAAATATTTCTTTATCTAAAAATATTATACATAGAATTTTAATTTTAAATAAATAGTTCTTATAATAAATATTGTTTAATGAAATATATGGTAATTATCTTTAAATTTTATGTAAACATGATGTATTTTGTATAATTATTTCTGTTTAGAAAATGTATTACATAATTAATATACTTAAAAAATTATATTTTAATAGTTGAGTAGTAAGAAAGCCAAACTTAACAGCTAAAATGAATAGATGATATATACAATGTAAAACTTATTAATTTTTTTCATTTTAAATGACACTTTACCAGCATACATTTTGAATATAAAACAACATTTCATTTATTGATGATTAAGTGAATTATTATATTTTTATATCATTTTAAATATAATTTAATATTGATATTTATAGTTTTTTTTTACTACTTAATAGTAACTGTATTATATAATTATGTATAACGTATATATAATATGTTCATAGAAAATTATATAATAATAAACAAAATAAATTAAAAATACAAATATTTTTAAAGATGATTTTTATGGTAGTATTCTATCTATGAGATTATAAATACTTTTATAAATAAATGAAATTTCATTAATGTATTTTATTAAAAAATATTTTTTAATTGAAATACAAATATAGTTAAATTTAGTTAACAATAGAAAATAAAAATATTTTGTAAAAAATTGAATAATACCTCATATATACATTATATACATAAATAAAAATGCTTTTCATTGCGAAATCAAACGTTTTATTATTTTATACTGTAAATACAAATTATATTACATATGTGTCAGACAACGTAGCAACGAAGGAGATGAAATGTAACTTTCTTGATTTTCTAATGTAAACTTACTATCATTAATGAGGAATAATAATTGAATAAATTAATACATGATATAAATAATAATAAAAATAAACATATTATTTATTAATAAAACATATAAATAATAATAAAATTAAACATATTATTATTTATACTGTAAATAAATATACTCGTAACATTGAAAAATTATATGGAGTTAAATTTATTAAAATTTGCGTGTTGGACGTTTTATTAAACTTAAAGCATTATTCTTTTATGAGCCATAAAATAAATTAATGAAATATTAACAAAATCAGATTTATTGAGCTAATATTTATAGTGAAAATAAACAATCGGGCAATGAAATTTGTGGACGTTGACAAAGAGACAAAATAAAGCGTCGTATATTTTAGACTGGTAATATCATCAATATATTTATTACTTATAAAAATATTGTGAGAATAATACTGTGTTAGAATATTGTAGATTGTGCACTGAAACTCGATGTGAAATTTATAAGAACCATGTAGATTTATCATGCACATGGTACATATAAGACGCAAATATACGTAGTACAACAGAATGTTGAAAATATCTGCATATCTGAAATATCTTAAAAAATTCACTTTGAGATAAAAATTTATATAAATATATTTTTTTTATTAAAAAAAAAAAAAAAAAAAAAAACATTCCAGTGTTACTAAACTGATCATTCTTTTTACCACTGAAGATTGAGACTGGAAAATGTTTAAAATTGTAAAGGGGAATTTTCACTTTTTATTGCAAATCCGAATTATATATCCCAAATTCCATCAGTTTTGTTGCGTGCTATTGGCATTTATTTGTTAAATAATGCACTTGTATTCATGAGCCTTTATACAATATGAAGTTAAGACAATTTAATGATATAAAATATACGAAGTAAATTTTCTTTCGACGAATAATTGACAAATTTTTTAATGCACGAAAAATTTACACACAATATAATGGGTGCTTATGAAGTTACACTTCCTTTTAACTCTCATCCTTATACACGCTTACCGAACATAAAAAAAGATTTTAACAGTATCTAATGATTCTACAAATAATCGAGATTTTGATCTAAAATAAACATTTGCCGGTATCACTTTTACCCTGATATATACATTTATATGAGTAAATTATTTATGATTAAACTAGAAAATTATTTCAAATTCATACACAGCGTAAGATGTTATACCAGATTCATATGTTAACACCTATTTTTGAGGAGTATTATTTGACGTATATCTATAAATACCAAAATTTAGTATAATGTAATAATATTTATTTCTTAATATATTTATTTATTTAATTTATAGTAAACTAACGAAATGATAAGTATAATTACAATGAAAAGTTACATTAATACGAAGCAATGTACTATAATTACAAAAATTAATAACACGTTCGATTTTATTATGAATGTAATATTATAAATATTAAATAAATGAAGAATCATATTAACATGGACGAGAAATTATCAATGAGAAAAGAATAAAATTATTCTATAAATCGCCATCAAATATTAAAGTATTATTCAAATTTAAGTATGTTTAATTTATAATCCTTTCTGATATTATAGAATTCTGTTTCAAATAAGTTCAGTGATTTATCATTAATATATTTATAAAGTCTGTTGAAAGGATTGTTATTCATGGAATAAAATATAATATTGAATATAGGAAGCAAAGTTGTTGTCTGAGGATGGCTGATGGAACTCGAAACCTCATTTCATTTAATAAAAGATTGTAACGCGAAGATACACCGCGGAAGGTGTTAACGGCAATAAACTTTTGAGTTCAAAATGCTAGTAAAAAAATTGAATTAAAATTTGAAATTCCTGTTACAGTCGCAAATATTTCATCATCGGTTAACTATTTTTTACATAAACAGTTTACAAATATTTGCATTATATATTTATATGGATTTTTATATTCATCATTATTAATTATAAAACCAATGTATTGTGCACTATATTTTTATTTTCGGGTTTACGATTTAGAGTCTATGTATTATTTTAATTAATAAATTCATTTCATCATTAATAGCCTTCTTCCAGTTTATTTATTTCTTACTATCTATAATTTAACACACTAAATTTGGTATTCTATGCATTAAAAATAAATGCATATTATATTATAATTCTCGATTCAGATAATATTTTCATCTAAAATTGTTTGTTTTAATAGTAAATTTATATCTAATTCACATTTATAACGAGATTATTTGATACAGTAACAAATACCTCAGATTGTTTGGATGGCTTAAAGTCGACATCACAAGTATCGGTTCTATATGGGGCTCATTTCAGTTCCTTTACAATCAGCAACAATATTTATTTCTACGAAATACTTATTTATTTTGGACATTTTACGCTTTGTACTGCTCGATCTATGACCGTCGAATACTTTTTCATAATTTGTCATTGAATATACATAAACAGTGCAGCCAAAAACTTTTTGACACTTAAATATCAATCTTCTATTATACTAAAACATATCGTATTTTATATCACCTTTATACAGAGTGATTTTTGAAGAAGTATATAAATAAAGACATAAAATTTATATATAATTAAATATGTAAATCAAGGAAGAACTATTTGAATAAATAAATATAATAGTTCATAGTATACAAATGCATAATATTTAAACGTCTTTGGGGAAAGGATTTGAAATAATTTCTTAAATAATAAATAAATAAAGAAAAATAAGTTAATCAATATAATATAGTCATATAATCAAACTCAAATAATTGTTAATCAATATATTGACAACACTATATCGAATACTATTTAATTTTTTCAAATATTTAAGAAACTGATATGTTTTTAGTTGATTTAACGTGTAGAAATTTTGAAATATTCCTCTTAAGATAATGACATTAAATGCTCAATAAATAAAATTATTTTATATAAGTGAAATATTATAAAATATTGTGAAATTGAACGCAGTGCTCAAACGTTCACTATAATGATACAAAAAATTAGCTAGTTAATAATAAGTTAACTCTTAGATATATAATTTAAAAATAGGGTTTCTTATCACATCTGATCATTATTGCCTGCTTTCGTAATATTTTTCAAAATGCGCGAAGTAATTATAATTAATTTTTCAAGACCATCGTAGAAGTAAACCTTTAGTTTATTTTTCTGCTCGGTTTTAAATGTTAGTAAAGATCCTATTGAGTAAGTTTTTAATTGTTTATATATAAAGTTTATCATATATCAGAGTGACACTTGCCATTTGATAGAAAATTACTTTTACTCTAGGTGTGTTGTATTATCGATATATTTATTCTTTTTGCTTATCCGAAACATGTAGTTTATTAGTGTATTGCATTCTTGACGTATATAAAATATTTATTTTTAAAATAAGTTCAAAATTTCAACGGCAACAGGAAACTGTGTTTCTTGTTTGTTATTCCAAAAGGCTTAAATTAATTTATAAAACTACTACAAAACATATGCGAAAGTTAAAAGTATTCATAAAGAACTGAGTAAAGAATTGAGATTAAAAACGTGAACAATCTGTTGAAAATCAGATGGATTACACAGCGATTGTGTATTTTTATCTCTATAGACATCTCTGTTGAAAACTTAGTCAAAGAAAAATAATAGATTTCTTTGAACGTAGAGTAAAACTCTCAGAAAAGTGCATGTGTAGGATAGTTTTGGTTAGATAGATTTTAGTTGCTCTTCAGAGTTTGCCAGTATTTTGAACGTTAGAAATGTGCAATTTTCACGTGCTGAGATCAATAAAAAATGTAAGTTATATGTAGAATATTATGATCCTAGATATAGCAGCAATTTATATACTGCCTGGAAACAATAAAGTCGTGTGACTACGATGGAATGACATGTACTGTTCTTAGATAATATCCAACTGAAATTATGTGGTCCTATATAAAGATGAAACTGACAAAAAAGTCCGTGCATATTTTGAAAAATTACGAATTTTAAATTAAAAAGATCTCGTGATCTTTTTTAACGAAATACACTGAAAGCCTAGTTGAAAATATGAACAAAAAAATATGAAGTTATAATTGTGCTAGAATTTTTCATGGATTTCCTGTTGTATCACTGATTTGGATTATTTATTTCTATTTAAAATGAATTTTATTAAACGCAGTTCTTTGTTGAACGTAGATTTTGTAATGTTATAAACAATTTAGATTTAAAATGCTGTTGTTTTTGAAGAGATTTTTGAAACAAGATTAAATTTTATTACTAAAATATTTGTGAATTAATCTTTTCGCATAATTTATTTCGTTATTTCTTACAGTTCTGAATTAGATTATTTCACTTTTTTCGAATTTCGGAAATGTTTACACAATTATAAAATCTTTTTTTTTTATTATATCCAATATGTTACCAATTAAAAAAAATGTTTCTATTGAACTGTGTTTCTATACTACTGTCGTAAATGCAAAGAAAATATAAGTTTATAAATGTATCAGACGGTTTTTTAGGGGTGGCTCTATTCTGAAGCATCCACAAACTTTTGTACATTTCATTTGAATATAAGAAGTCAAATGAAATATTTTCACTATTTAAGAGTGACTGAAGTGAAAGAAATTCTTTATTTTAATGTAGGGCGCTGGTCATTTTGACGAATATCTTAATCCGTGCGTTTGTACATGCATGTGTATTTAAGTGTGCACATATATGTGTATTTATGTATGCAAAATAAAACGGTACAGTAAGTAAGCATAATAAAAGTTAAAAACAGGGCCCACATTTTTTCTCTCAAATATTGTGTTTCATAGAAAGCATATTAGTTTTACGAAAACAAAGTAGTATTACATTCGATGGGTATACACGTTGCACATAATACAATACTATATTTGGGCTGTGTTATTACATTATAAATATTTCTTTTTATCATGGAATAAAGCATGTAATTTTACACCTTATATAGTATATATAGAACATTGTCATTTTGACATTTTATTCTATAAACTTTTCATTTTACTTTCAAATAAAAATTATGTACATTGTGTTTCTAACAATGGTTTTAGGATAATCATTACAATGGCTTTTATTCACTATGTACATGTAATGCAGTATAAATATGCTGCCAATATATTTGTAATATATGGTCCATAAAATTAATACATCTTTAACTATTACACAATATATATCCACTGTAGTCTCAGTGTAATTATAGTAAATGTTTATTCATAGTTTTGTTTATTATACATGTAAGGTTTTCTTAAATTACCTAACTATAATTTGATACTCATAAATTATGTAAATTATAATGATATTGTATAAAAATGTTTTTATCTATAATTCGAGAGTCTAAAAATGCGATTATTGGGTGTATGTATTTGTGCATTTATTGTTTGTCATTTGGGAGGAAAATAAAATAAATTTGATAACGAAAGAATCTGTTTGACATTATATACGTTAAAATTGATAGTAACGAGGAAAGTTGTTGTAGTAAAATATATTTGTAATTATATGTCCGGATATCTTGTTATCTAATAGACTAGATGCCAGAATCTTGCTAAAATGCTCGACTAAATTTGTTTATAAATGTAAACATCGACGTGCATATTAACTATCATAAGATATGGACAATATTCAGCAACATAGATGTCATAACCATTGGTTCGACACGTATTTCCTCTGATGAGATCTTCAATATTAAGTTCTGAGAATTGAATTGAGAACATCTGTAATGGAACTCAATATCATCCTGATTAATGGACCATTTGTACTACATGGACAAGTTCTGAGTGATACTCGATAATCGTAAATATTATAGAAACATTTATAATTGAAATCAAACATTATATATTATTGTGTGAGTATGAATTAAGTTGAAGATGTCATAAAAGGAAAGAATTATATTGAAATAGCACAGCAATTATATGTATTCGTCTTATTTTTTTAAGGATATTTGATTATGATATGAACTTTATAAACACCCAATTTGATGGATGATTTGTAAGAAACTTTTATATGTTTAAATGCAAATAATATCATTTAAAATATAAAATATTTGTTTGCATAATTGAATAAATCTAGTATTTAAGTATTGAACGTTTTAACTTAAGGTATATTTTTTTAGATTTTAAAAAATCATTAATTTTATGAACGATATTTTTATAATAAAAAATTATTTTTCATATTAACAAAATAATACAAATATGGTTATTTTAAGTAACAGTTTGTTCATTATATGAAAAAGTAGTCGATATAGTCAAATCAGTCGCATTATTATTGATATGTAATATTTAAATGTGTTTATTAAAAACCTTAATATATAGTATATACTTATTTAAAAATTTTATTTTTTCTAAAGTGCATATTTATTATCTGCTTTCAATAAAATAAACATAGCACGTTTAGATATACTGTTAGTCGAATTCATACTATATTTTTATCAAGATCGATATCATATTGTGGCAGATTAATTCTATTTTTATTGTTTAGGATAAATATGTTACGTTATCTCGTATATTAAGACATCGATCTGTAAGAAATGTTGCAATTATTTAGTAAGAGTTTTTATAAAATGTAACTATTGTAAAAGGAAATACATCCTCTGTTAAATTATAAAATTACTACTTTTTGAGGAGACAAAGAATTGATAAGTATAGAGAAGAACAATTTTTTGGACAGTATTAAAGAAATGACTTTTTTCAGCTTTTTAACTTGTGAAAAACAGAGATATTAAACACGTGTTTTTTTTCATTATTTTCCAAATATTTTGTGATTATTTTTAAAATAATAAAATTAAAATTCCGGTTGATTATTAGTACAGATAAATTAATAAGCTTTAAACACACAAAGAAACATTATATATTGTTCTGAAACAGAGATATATGTTTGTATCATTCCGAAAAAAAAGAGATACTTAAATGTTGATGAAAAAAGTGTAATAACTTTAAAATAGGAAATCTATGTTAAACATATTAACTAGAGAATATGTAAAAGTTAACATTCTACACAGAGTTTTTTATATATTTGCGAATTTTAAATTTGAATTTCTAAAATCTATAAAAAGTATCAGATTTGTCAAATTTTGTTCAGAAAAAATAACAATTTAGGGCTAGTCAATCGTATGTCAGCCTTCTTTTAATGTTATTTTAATATCAAAATCTGATTTAAAAATTGTATTACGAGTTTACATGATTTTGAAGGAGGTAGTGAGCTTCAACAGAAACTTGTACAATTTGTTTAAATATGTTTTTAATGTATTGTACATATATTAATATAAGTTATATTTAATTATCATAATATTATAAAGTGAAAACGATAAAACTTAACTTAAACTTTTATTTATTTAATAAAAGCATAGATCACAAATTAAGTTTTGCAGTAGGCAGATTATTTTCAGTACAAAGTCACAACATACTACCGGGAAAGACTATCAAATGAAAGGTTATGTATGAAGTTTATTTTACCTAAAACTAATAGTTCGTAAACAGTACCGGTTTAAGTTTGTTAAGTATGGCAACTTGATGGAGAGATGAAATTTACGATACGACTTTAAACTACAATTTCGTGCACAGATTGAACCTTGATGAGTGTAATAGTGAACTTAAAAGTGTTTTAGGTAACAATTGTCCTCATTTTGATCCAGATCGTCTTTAAAAGTCAGTTTACAATTATTGCGTAGTAGTATATAAATGAATGTTTGAATAATATTCTGCAAGAGCTGAAAATCCTGCATTTACGTTCGAAAATGAACTCTTGGCTTTTTCACCGCGATAATACTCGAGAGCATATAGTTACGTAAAATTTTTGACAAATTCCGATGCGATAATGCATACTCAAAAGTGGCGCCAGAAACAGAAAAAAATGTTTAATGAATAGTTTCTTCATAAGACGAAATATATTAATTGCAGGAGAAACTATTTTGAATGGATATACATAATATCCATATGTATTGATTTAGGAACTATATAATTTTAGATGTTGTAGTACAGTTTATTAGTGAATTGAATTTCATTAAATATATTACACACATTCATAAATTTATTATATAAATTAAGATGCGTATATATTATATGATACATATAATTAAAATTCATTAAAAAAAGTAATGGAATTACGGAAATATTTTTCATTTTAAAAAAATTAAAAACATTACAAAAATTAGATGTGTTATTAAATAGATACGAAATGTAATGTTCTACAGTGATGCATTTTTTAAAGCAATAATATTTACACTTATATACGCTTCTTAACTTCTTTAGAAAAATTATAATTTTAAATTAATATTTTAATTAGTTGAATAACGTTAGTTGAATGCCATCAGTGAAACTACTTATAAAAAGGACAATAATACACTTTTGTTTAAAAACTAAAAGTTATTTAAATTGAATGAGATTAATTTAAAAATACGGGATGAAATTATTTGTATTAAAGTGTACTACGAAATTGGATGTATAATTATTTAATTGTGAAATACGTTAAATGCAAATCGATTTCTAATATAATAAGTTGCATATTAAAAGTCAGTTGAAAATATTTTGAATGAATTCAGACGAAAATAATATTAAAACGTTTCAAAGAGTTAAAAATAGAACTAAATTATTCTGAGGCTGCTGCATTTTTTATACTTCACTGCATTTGCATTTATTTGTATAAAATTTGTTTTTTAATGACATTCAAGAGAATCAGTGCGAATTTTTCTTCTTTAACTTTCTATTAATTACTGCACTATATTATTATGTGGCTTATACATGCGTTCCTAATTCACATTTGTATTAAAAAATGATTTAATGAAGTATTTACATTTTTATTTGCACACCAATAGTTCTCCTTGGGGATTAAACTTTCATAAAATTGGTTAAAGTGGCTGAAAAGTAGAAGGTTCAAACTTTAATTTATTTTATGGTGCGACCAATATTAATATCGTTTACCAAAGTTGCGAACTTTTAAAATTTTACTACTCTTTTAAAATGTCTAAATAATTTGGTACATTTTATAGGTGTCAAACAATCAAATGTAATCAAATAATTTTCAAACATTTTAACAAAATTACTTGTATAATGAATTACATAAAAATTCATGTTTTGAAAATATTAAGAAATTAATGATGACTTCAGAAAACGTCTTTATTAAACAAGTTAATCTAAATTATATTTTCTACACTCGTTATTTACAACGAATCAAGTAATTTGTATTAATAATTCAAGACTTTGAACTTTCTCATTTTTGAGGTAATAAGTCCAATTTTTTAAATTATATCCAATCCTGTTCAAGTGATACGTAAAATTTGATATAAAACTTTCCCTTTCGTAGGCTAGGTCACACACAGCCACTGCTTTAATATTAACTAATTTTTCAGAAATGTAGCCATTACAATTTAGTCGAAAAAATTTGTGTCGTTGTTGCACAAACTTAGAACGCACTTTTGTTAACATCGGGATTCCGTCACAGTTAAAAGATTTACAATTCACAAGACATCGATTTATAAATATTACTATTTTATTGGACTGCGTGTCCTCTTTACAATGTTTTTTTAATTTCACTAAGTAATTCGTAAACGTTTAATTTTTCATAGTTTTTGGATAATGTGAGATTATGATGTGATTATGGTGTATGGTATAGCCTTCGACATAGACTCTTGCATATAGGTTGAGGAATAGACTGAGTTAGATTCGGTTTAAGAAATAGCCAGGACAGATTCTGAGGTCAAGGTAAAGCTGGAACAGACTCTTAGGTCGAGGTTTAGCCGAGACAGACTCTAGGATTGAAATATAACCCGGACAGATTCTGAGGTCAAGATATAGCAGAGACAGACTCTTGGGTTAAGATATAGCTGGGATAGATTCTGGGGTCAAGATTATAGCGTGGAAAGTTTCTGATGAGTAGTTTTGGGGCCCGATTTTTATAGTGAGCTAATTAGTGAAGGTAGGAAAAAGATTCACAAATGGTATCGGTTCTAAGCGATGTTTGAACGTCGTGAATCTTCATCGGTTCCCACCTGTCAATTCTGCAACGTTTGTGTTTGGGAGATAACACCTGAGCGTATACCTATGCGCTCAGTGTCTTTTCGCGTGAAAATTGCAAGCATATATAAATAATATTATGATTGATATGTCTTTTCTATAAATTATTATATAGTTAAGTTACTTCTTAAATATTATTGTAAACGTTCATTAATTTCATTACAAATGAAGATTTATAAAGAAGAAGCAAACAATTAAAGTAGTTCTTTAAAACTGATTATAACATAGATGATGTTTTAGTGAATTAATTTTTTTATTTATATGTTTGATTTGAACTAAAATGCTATGTTATAAAACAGTGTGTTGAGTGGTCAATTTTTTATATATATTTTTAATTGTGTAAATTATACTGTCACAAAAACAAATGAATTTAACTTTACATTGAATTATACAAGAAAGGACACTATTGTATTACTTTATTATATATAATCTTAATTAAAAATTTTGGTATTTACATATACAAATTTTAGATTAGATGAATTTATATTTAGTTTTCACATTAAGATGATTATAATCTTCTACAAAGTTTAGCAAATGACTTAGTGGAAGAGATGCTTTATGGTATCCATTTGTATCACTTAAAATACTGTTTCAGTTCTTTTTTATTGAATTATTTTGATTAAAAACTTAAATATCTTTTAAGTATTGTATCTTACAAGTAGCATTATTAAGTAGTACTGTACTTTCCAAGTTTTAATTAATTTTGGTAATTGTGAAGTAATATCCTCTTTTCCCACCTCCCCACAACATGAGGTGTTATTATGTGAAATCAATGCAGTTTTTAACGCTAAAATTATGAATTTAATAACCTTGTAAACATTTTAATGATTTGCGAGATATTAGAAATTTTCATTTGGAAAAACTAACAAAATTTTCGCGGAGAACAGATTTCTAGATTTCAATACGATTATTATTTTTTTATTAATGTCTAATTTAACTTTGATTTTGTTAGTTTAGTTAAATTAAAATCATCAATTTTTCGTAAACCGTTAAAGATTTTTGTACAATTTTTTAAAATTCGTAATTAAATAGTTTCACCAGTAGCAAATGTCATAAATAAAAACATGTATTGGGTGGTGGTTTTATCGGCCAGGGAGGGGTATTACTCCACAATTACCTCATATATTTTTATTTTACATAATTTCTCGTAAATATGAAATGAAATTCTACATCATAAAAAATACAGGTTCTGTTATGAATTACAATACATTCTTCGTCACTGTTATAATGCACCGTTGTTGTTATGTTACAATCTATTTTTAAATTATTCACTATCATTATAGTTATTCGTAAATCCGATTCGTGTTCAATAAAACATGCAATATCAACTCTAATAATTCAATATTCGAATCGTTTGCAATAAATAATAATCTTTTCATCGCAAATAACAGCCAAATTTAAAGTTGGTTTGCAGAATATTTATATTGGTAAATGTATAAGTAAAATATTAAATAATGTGAATATTCTTCTATTTCATTCCTTCCTGCAGGCATTATAATTATTTCTTAATTTTAAATTTTAATCCTTGTGTTAGTCCGAAAATATAATTTTTCTTTGCAAACATAAGTTTTAAATATAACTATTTCACTTCATGCATCAAGCCAGCACTATACAGTGCTATATAAACACTTACGTGGTAATGTATCAATTAAGCATGAAATGTATTTTTTAGATATTGTATAAGAATTTTAACGCGAATGATGATATTAAAATATATCATATTCTTGTAAATTTTCTTGATTTTACCGTATAATGACACCATACCCGAAGTATTTTACGAGCTTTGAGGACGATTTTAGATTACCAATAATGTCAAAATACATATCTCTATCACTTTTCTTGTAAGTGCATCCATGCGCACACAGTTCATATTTATCGTTGAAATTTATGATACCGTTTTCCCGTTTTCAAGGTTCTCTTTTATGCAAAGCAATTCGCATGAAAATTCACCGGAAATATAGAATATTCAACTTTCTTGCATACTTTAGCAAATCAAAATGAATCAACGCTTATTGTGGTAGCATCACAATTAGGTCGCACGCTTTCGGAGGATTGTTCTTTAACTACTTTTACGTCATTTAAAGTTTTTACAATATCAACGGCACCATCGGTTAAGGTACTCAAATCGATAAATAGTGGCAAAAGAAAGATTAAAACACGCTAATTCTTAACGGAGTGGTAATAATTCATGAAAATTGAGCATTATATTAAATTTAGATTTTTATTTGTCAACCCTTCTTAGTAATTGAAATTAGAAACGAAATATATATATAATAAATAAAATATTTTTATGTTTGAGTATTAGTAAATTACCTTTAGAATGCTATTGCAATGAGATAAATATACTATATTGAATAAAATAAAAATAAAATAAATAATATATATATATTTAAATAAGTTTTACCTAAATTCATAAAATCTGACCAGTTTTAGAATTTACCTTATATTTTCAGTTCGTATATCTATCTTATAATGTTTCAAAAAGTATACGAGAGAGAGACATTTACAAAATTGATTCATTTTCGATTAATAGTTTATTTATAGTGAATAAAATAAATCATGGTACTTGTGTGCATTACTTTAATTCAAAATATATTTGGTACACATGGTCTAGATTATGCTGTTGCGTTTAGTAAAAAAATATTACATGTATCTGTATTTATTATGATATAGTGCTATCAATCAATTCATGAAATTAATTAAAAGTGATTTCTATTTAATATGTATATAATTCATTACGTGCTTCAAATGTGTGTTTTGTTTACCATTTCTTCATTAATAAAAAGAAATATATTCAAGAAATTCACCATAAAAAATGCAGTAATACAAATGAACTTGTATTTATTGTAACGAGAAGCATAAAAAAAAATATAATACTAAAATAATTTAATGAAATGCTACTATATACCATAAGATGTTAAATTATTAATAATATATATAAATATACAAAATTTAATAACTCAACTTAATAAATATATACGAATAATTTACGTCTATATGCCATATGTCTAAATGTGCTTATTAGATTTGGTTAATTTCAGTTAAATTATTAAATGGCGATAAAATTTGTCTACTATTTTTACAATAAAAGATGTTTGAGGGTTATTAATTCTGAATTAGTATCCATTATTACTTCTTATTATTAATAACGTAAAAAAATGCATTCTTTAATTATGCAAATTATAATGAAATATGTATTTTATATTTATAAAGAATATATTATTATCGGTAATTTAGGATTATCCGGGGAAAAGTTGAAGTTAGTTTTTAAGTAAACTTATATTATTTTAAGCAGTAATTTAAACAGTTATAAATATTAATATTGTCCAAGTAAGAACACATTATTGAGTAAGATAATAAGGGCATAGTTTGAAATTAAATTAGATTTAGGTTTCTATTTATGTATTAAATAAAGTTGACGGATCATCGGTATGAAAAGCTAACGTTTTAACTTTTTTATTACGTATTATGTTACACATAGATATCACACGAAGCAATACTGCCTTATTTCGTGATAAATACAGTTAATTATGGATATAAACCTAGGCATGTAGTAAGATAATTTTGTATATCTATCAAATTTTATTGATTAGTTTTACCCATATATCTTTGTGACTACAAATTAAGACATAAATATAAAAATATAGTTTAAAATGGAGCAGTTCCAATATCGCTTTCTAAGATCTCGATTGTATTGGAACCATAATATTAGAATATGATTTTAGGGTAACTTGAACAAAATAATATACTAATCGTCTAAGTACGTAATTTTTTTTCTTGAGTAATGAAAATAAATAATAAGTATGAATTATTCTGAATCGTAATCAAAGCTATCTTGATAAAGTTTTGTTATCACGGAGATCGGAATAAAATATTCGTATATGAAAATAACTTTATTCTCAAATCCTGAATATTGTGACAAAATAAGGAGCTCAATAAAATAATCTTTTTTCCGTTCATGACAAACGTGTATATAATACTTAACATTTAAACATTTTAAATTTTACTTTGATTTGAAATTAACTTTTTCATCATAAGTTTAATTATAGTTTATAATAATTTTATAATACGTATTAATATATTATTTTAAAATAAAATCACCAAAAATTTTGAAACTTGAAACAACTTCAACATTTTTTCATAAGTTTAATGACATTTTATTACATTAATTAATAGTGACAGAGACTTTCTAATAAATCATATTGTTACGAAGTATTTCATTTAATATGAACAAGATTATTAGAACCACTTCAATTTACAAACGTGAAATTACCAGCAATTTCAAAGCTATATAAAAGTTATTTGATAAAATAGTATATATAATGTTTGTAAAATAAAACATAACTTCTTTGAAATAGAGCTTTATAAAATGCTATATCAGTATAATGATTTTCACATATTCACATCCGTTTTTTTTTAATTTTTATGGCCAAAATGACATTGTTAAATTGAACATATTTTCATTTTATGATACTATTTCTCAATTATTAACTCACTTT
>JABFOX010000566.1:0-16069 GCA_022817665.1 Axea sp. ZL-2020
TTAATATGAAATATTTCTTCTGTAACAACATTCATGCTTCTTTCAGTCCAAGTCTTTAATTACTCTTATATTATATAGAATATGGAATTATACTTTTACATAACGCTGAATGTAACGTACTTCAAAAAACTTTATCATTGCACATGTATTCACAAATACACTTATTTATAAAGAAATAAGCAATTTAATTTTCTTTTTGCAAAAAAATTAATCATTTTGTTATAATCAACAAAATACTTCGCATTCTGGAAACGAACAGAACATTATTTTTATTATTAAAATGAAGATTATGTAGTTCTGAAATTATGATACGAAGAATAGATGAAAGTAATAGGGAAGTTAAACGATGCAATTGTAAAGTTTTTGTTAGACATAGATGTGAAATTATACACCCAACGATTGAAGTTCAATTTAACAAGAACGCATAATGTTACAATAAACAAATACTATGAAATTACATTAACTGTAATTTGAAATTTCATAATATGACTATTATTTATAAGCATAATGTATAAAACTTTAAAAATAAACGTAAATATGTAAGTTTTATTTGTTCAGTATAATAAGTAAATTTATTTGTGAGAATAATTTCATATATTGAAACATGTTTTATTATAATGTAATTTAACTTGAAAAATCATTTAATTTAATATAAGATAATTTTCAAAGAATTTATAAAATTACTAATTTAACTTGAAAATAACTCACTTTTTTTAAATAATACAAATAATTAATTTATTGTGTTAATTAAACTTCGCAGAACAAAAGTGTTTGAACTATTGTTAACTTAAATTGTTTAATTATTTCTTTAAAATATTACTATATTTTAAAGCAAATAAATCACATCAAGCGAATTATTAAACTATTCCTTATAACTGCTAAAGATTAGATTTATCTTTTAAAACTACATAATATAAAGTAATACGGAAAATATTGCAACAAGAAAAAAATTACAATTACTTGATATATTTTATTCGTTTTACATAATCGAAAGTGTAAAATTTATTACATTAATTTTATTTAGAAAATGTGCTAACGTTTGGTTATATAGAGTGACTTACTACATTTCAAAGATAATATTTTATTTTTGAATAATATTTTCAACATTATTTCATGTTTATTATCTATTTCTCGAATATTATTCATAAAATTTATTTGAAATATTTAATAGCAACCTACACTGAAAATTGTATAAAACATATAAAAACAAGCGTACTTATATTTTATAAAAATTTTAATGCTTATTTTAATGCAATCAGATTTAAACTTTCAGCCATCGTCTTTCTTCTTTCTTTTATTCACAGAAAAGGGTAAATTTTTGGGGTCGCCATGCGAATTCTCATGCAACACATTGCTTCAACACGTGTTCTGTAATACGGAGACCGGGTTTTGTGAATGTGAGAAATTATATCCAGTGCGTCTTGGACCTACGAAGGGATGTGCCAAACGTATGAAATATAATATATATCTTTATAATATAATATGGAATATTAATTGCATGCTTGTTTATTTTCAAACATTTTTGCAATCATTAAAAAAAATGCTGATAATAAATAAAAGACTACATTTCACATAAAATGAATGTATTAAAAGTATTTTCACTGATTTCTACTTTAAAACTTGTTTTATTATAATAAGTAAATCACTGAATGATGCCTTAAATAATTGTAAACAAATTTTAATTCTTTGTGAATATAATTAATAGTTTATTAAAAGTTTATATTAAAAACTATTCAAACTTATTCTTTTAGGAATAAGGTTAAAAAACTGTAATAAGATAAATAAAAAATTATTTTTAATTTAAAAGTAACAAAAATTATAGTAATAATAAATTACAGATTTCAACAATGATAACAGTGAAATAATAATTCCAGATATACTCACGAACATTTCTGTATTTTACGATATACGAATTATAGTAGTAACAAAAAGTAGTTATAAAAATTGTATAAAATATTTCATACATATTTTGCAGTCGGATCATTCATTGATTAGTTTAATTATATTTTTAGTTAATAAGAAATAGTTTAATCACATATAATGAATAACATAAAATATTTTTGAAATAGTAAAAATACATTTTTGATGAATATTGTAAGAATATTCATTTTTCAAACTACAAGTATTTTCCTAATATAAAATGTTTCAATATTTCCCTTTGTATACTGATGCATAAATTAAGTTTCAATATAATTCTATATTCAGGAATGATGTGCATATAAGTTTTAACTTCCCAAAATATAGTTTACGATATTTTTGCAATTTATGTCTGTTGAGGATAATTATAAAATATGTAATTATAAAGAAAGTCACTTTATGTAATAAAAAAATGTATTGTCTATTTTAACTCAACTATTAAACAGTCTAGAAATAATTTTTTTTATTATGAACAGTGTGTTAAAATCCAAGCAGTTGAACAGTGTGGTATTTAAATAAGTTTTCAGCTTTTAACTAGACTACAACACATAAATAAGTGTTTAGTAAAAGTTCCATTTATCAGTAATTACGGAGCATTTGATAATAAAAAAAAATAATAATACAAAATAAAAAACTAGCAAGACTTTTTATATCTTATATATACTTATTATACCTTAAATTTTATTATTTTCCACGGCAAAATTTATGTTCGTATTCTTAACATATATTCGTCCATATTCTTAACTCTTAAAATTACTAAAAAAAAATTAGTGCATTCTAAAATGTATTTTTTCCGTATATAAAAGTGTAATGACTGATGTTTATCCTACATTTCTTATCACTACATTTCTTAATAACCGTTTAAGATTGTTCAAATATTGCGTATTTCAGATCAGTTTTACAAACTGCACTATATTAAGTAACTTCTCGATTAGACTCAATGATTTCACTTTAATTTCATTACAATGAACTGCAATTTTTATTAATAACATTTTAAATAGCACTGAGGCTAATTTAATTGTTTCCTAAAAATATAGATATTTTTATGTGCTAATTTTGAATAAACGTAAATATTAAAAATACATAATATTCATTAATTTAACACAGTATTAAAAACATATTTTTCCATCTTATACACTAGTATGCTGTTTGTATTTTTAAATTTTGTTAAAATCTGTATCAAAACAATTTAAATAATATTTCTTTCTTATTACATCCACTTATTGCTGTCTTTATAACAATATTTAATACTTCATATCATATTAAATAATTGTATAATTATACATATTTGAAACAATTTAATAACAAATTTTATTCCTTAATATCAAATATTAAGAGCAAAAGAATGTATTTTGTGATTATAATTAAACTTACAATCGTAAGATTATCTATTTTATGGAAAAATAATTATCTACGTGTTAATATGTGTAATTATTTTTTTATTTTTATTATTTTACTTCATTTTTGTTATTCGATTCCCGAATCACATTTTAAGATTTATAAGTGATACATTAAGGATTCATTCAATCACAATCAGAATTACTAACCTCCAAATTTGTCTGTTACAATAGTCTACTGGTTATTAATATGAAGCAATATTGAACAATGAATATTAATTAAAACCGCATTAAAAAATAAATATGGTTTACCTGGAGAAATTAAGAACTTTTTAAACCAATCTCGTATATAACATTAGAAGATGGATCAATTATAAGTCTGAATGCATTACAGGATTTACATAGGATACAATAGGATATAATATTTAGATTTCAAATCATGAATAGTAACATATAAATAACAAATATATTATTTGTATTGATATAATGAAAATAACCTTCCATGATATTACATTCAATATAGTATTAATAATAATTTTAATGAATATTTGTTTGAATAATTAAATGTTATCCAATAATTAAATTATAATCCAAGGACAGCAAGTTTTTAATATTTATTTCATTATATATAATACTGTCGAAGAAATTTTACTAATGAAAGAGTTGCATGTTTTTATTATGCATATTTTAATCATTTGTAAAATTAAGTTTAATCGATTTTAAATTTTCATAAAAATTTTACAATATAAAAAATAATTTGACTAGCTTTTCAGCACAAGTGCGCTTTTAATATCGAGATGTTCAATTTAAAGCAATCAAATTTTCCAGGTAACCTCTTTTGTAATTCTAAATGAATTATGCTTTTTTTTCGAAAAATTGTGCGAAGATATTAGTGACAATATTTTACCATATTTTAGCTCAATAATATTTGGAAACTAATTTGTATGACAAAATTATAGTGTCAGTCAATCAAACACTCAGGTTAAAATCTAGGTTCACCATCTATAACACTATGACTTATTTCGGTGAATTGTATTTATATCCATAATATACTTATCGTATATTGCTATTCGGAAAAATACCAACATTATGTCGCATTTGTAGCTAGACTTATGCCAGCCTGATTATCATACACTTCACCAGTATAGTACCGAACAATTTACTCGTTAAACTTATAATATAATACTGAGCCATCTTAACTTCTATTGCCATTAAAAAACTTCTTAAAGAGGAAGCTGATTTAAACAATCCATTTACGTAACTCTTTTAATCAAATTATATTATAAGTCGGGGAAACTATATAACCAGACTTAAAGACCAAATAAAAAGAAAATAATTTCTGTTTTTATTTTGATTGTTTGATGTGAAGATATTTTTATGTGGCACTAATAGTGAAATTAATAAATGTTTTACAGGAACTGTCTTGTTTTATAAACTAACAAGTCAAGAATGTATAATAATTGGTTTTAAGTTTAATGATTATAAAGTCCCGATACCTTTTAGTTTTATTATTTCCTTCAATTGTAGAATAGTTTGACTGTTGAAATAACACTTCATGTAATAATTATTAATCTGCATTTAATCAACAATTTTTCTTAATATTATTTTAAAAACAAATCAAAAATGTTTAATTAGTTAAAAACTTTATATCTATATATTAGCTTCATTACACATTATTCTTAATTTTTTTGAATTTAAAATTCAACATTCAGTTCTTGCTATATGAGGCATCATTTTCAATGACTATTTTAAATGGCTTTCAAAGTATTCTAGAATCCAGTAATGGGCAGTTCAATAATATACACATGTTATTGTGAGACTTAACCTAAAGCTTTAACTAAAGCGATATATTCCGTTTTTACATTTAAACACTATCTACATAAATTATTTATTTCCTATTTTTCTGTTTCGTCTTAAGACTCAAAATTGAGATAATATTGGTGACTTAATTTAGTTTCCGATTTCGGTTTTGTTGCCGTAATCAACATTGTTGGCTTGCTAAGTATTAGCAAACGATACTGATTCAATATTAGACCTAGATTAACAGCCTGCATTGAATTCCCACTTGCATTTTGTTATCTGCCTACACTAATTCAGTGTTATCACTTGTAGTTGTTATAAAGTTAACGAATACTTTTTCACTCGCAATAGAAATACTTTCTTACACACGAAATGTTAACATACTACATTGGAAGTGAGTTTAATTATCAACCACTGGCATTCTGCTTTTATTTCTAAGATATACAAATAAGATAAAAGTAAAAAAATTATAATTTCGCGGAATTTTTTGTAAACTTGTAAAATACGTTAACTATTTACAATATTCAGATTGCATGTGTTTTATGAATATTTTGCTCACAAGTAATTTTGATAAATGTTGCTGATTAATATTGAGTTTTTTATATTCTGACTTTCATTCTTTACTTACCTAACGTTACAAGATAAAATTAGGGCAACTTTGCTTACATCGAATTGACATAATTTTATCACCTTATTTTTAAATTTAAATAACTATCAAATGTTATTTAATTTCTTTAAAAAGTTTGTACAATATATTAAAACAAAAAATATAAAATATATATATTCAACTATTTAAATATATAAAATTTCGGTAAAATTACTGTTTTATATAGAAAAAACCGTGTTTCCCAACCTTATTTTTAGTGGAAATTCTCTACAGATTGATAAACGTATTTTGCTATTTAAATGAATTTTTTTTAACGTATTAGTTATTTAAATGATAAGCGTGTATTTTGTTATTTAAATGAATTAACAATTTTCATCATTACTCATCATCAAAACTTATTCTACTGGCATAAATAAAATTTAACCGTATAAACAAGCAGCAAAAATATATCACATAAAAGTAGGGACAGAGATTACGAAAAACAAATTATCTTAATTGATTAAACAAATTCCTATTAAATTATGAATTGAATACCCAAGGACTTTCTTTATTTTATTACACTTCTTATTCACAAAAGAGACAATTTATTTATATTATATATATTATTAATAAAATATATAATCGATTAAAAATCACTTCTAATGCATATATTATACCTTTTATAGAATTTGTTGCATTATAATTTTTTATGCAAAAGCACTAAATATTAGTTATTTGTACGAAAATACACGATATCCAATTAACACCAAATTCCTCAATGGTGTTATAGTGGTACCACATATATTTGATGTTTGTACACCATGAAAAATATGTAGAAATTGCATATGCTGAATTAATATGCTATATAATTGTATGTCGTAAAGAACATGCAACAGTATCATAGCAGTATTATCATAACATATAATAATTTTATTCCTTATGCCAGATAACGCAAAATTTAGTACATCTTACAGTAAAATTGTTTATTTTCGTATAAAAGACAATTGAAAATTAGGATTATAGATAGGAATAACGAAGTAGAACACTGTTAAAAGAATAATGTATTCATAATGAGAAAAGCGGAGAAGGAAGTGGTACTCTTGTGGCAACTTGATGATACTACAAAAATAGTTTTATTTTTACGATAACTTTTGGCGATACCTCAAGGATATACACTACGAATACATTATACTTACGACATATGTGCTACAATACTGAAAAATCTGATGTTGAATAAGCACATAAAACAAACATTATAGAAAACATATAAATAAAATATTAAGCAAAAGAAATAATTTGAATATTTTTGACTAAATTTAAGTCTTTTGATAAATCACATTTATCTGAATAAAATTTGCGAAATCATTAAAAAATTACGTTCTCTGTGTAATTTTACCAACAGAATGCAAAAGTAATCAAATGACAAAAGTAATATGTATAAACTCCATCAATTATTCTTATATAAAACAACTAAAGAACTAATTCCTTATTTATGTTTATTTTAAACGTGGTTTAACAATTTTCAATTGTTTAAATAATAAAAACTCTTTAATCTGTTTTTTTCAAATATAATCCGTTTATTAAATAAAAACGAAATTAAAAAAAAATTATCTGCACATCATTTTATATAAAATAAATTGTATCATACAAGTAGTACAAAAATAACAATGAATGTATTCATATTGTGTAAAATACTTTCTGTTTGTTTCTTTTATATTCTTCTAAAATGCATAAAATATAATAGATTTTCTGGTTGTAAATTCATTAAAGCGTACAAATTCTTAAAAACTTAACTGTATATTTTATGTTTGAATTAAAATATAAACCTAATTCTTTTAGCTAAGAAACTTGGAGAGCAGTGCTTTTATCGTGTAACGTGCACTTTTGTGGATCAGCACTCGACCTGCACTCAAGTACAGCACAATGCAGTGTGTGATTGCGAAGAGGGATATCACAGAGTTTCTATGTCCAGACCAGGCAAAAAAGTTTTTTGTGCTAAAGGTAAATGTTTACTTACTGCGCTGTTATATCATAATATATTCTTATTGATTCAAATATATTTTATTTTATCTTTAAAACTTTGGAATATCTAATTTTGAACTCTAAAATTGCATTTAGGAAAATGTATGTATTTTATATCAAGTGGAATATCATTTCGCTCACACAATATAATAATCTGCAAACCTTTGATATTTGTTATTAAAACTAAAAATATTATTTAAAACTATCTTTTACTACAAAAAATATAAAGTGTATAATAATATGTAAGTAATAACTAAATACAAAATTCAATATGAATTATTATTATTATTATTATTAAATTAAGACATTTCTTTCAATCATTTATTATACTATATTTTTCTTCACATTGTATACCAGTAATATATACTTTTTATAAAAAATTACTGCAATACACAATACATATCTATTGCAAATTTCCACAACGTTGATTTCACAAATACAAAATATAGTAAATTCTATATTTAATTCTAATAATTTTTATTTTAATAATTGAGTTCAGTGTAAAATAAAGTATTAAGTTTTTGTGAATGAATAATGATTATATCTAACAGAGCTATGCAATTATATTGAATTAATATATTATACACTTTATATTGAAAATTATATGCATTTATAAAAATATAGAAATTATCAAATTTATTATTTCATATTTACCAAACTAAATAACATTTATTTATTGTATATTATTACATCTGTATCGTATACAAAAAATTATATACTATTAGGTATGAAAAAAACAGATTTAAAATAATTTTTACTACAGTTGAAAAACATAATAAAATTTATAAAGTATTTCTAAATATTACATAATAAAACATAAAAGTTACATTTTAAAATTAATTTCAGATCTAGTCCTGATAGCAACTGATTTGCCGACATTTTTAGCGATTATATCTGGTATAGCAGTGTTCACGGGATTGATATGCTTTGTACTAAAATTGTTTAGCAGAGCAAGATACACAAGGCCAAGACATTTCGCCAATGCATCTCATGTACCATCGATGCTTTTTTCTAGAGACACAGGTAGATGAATTTTCCCTTTTAGACGTTTTTAAGAAAAATTAAATAATAAAAAAAACATAACCATAAGATGATAATATGTGTAATTGAATAATATTAATTTACTGTACATCACTGAGATAAAAACAAATTAACACCACTGTTTTTAAACTTAAATATATAGTTTTTATGATACCTGACATAAATGTAACCACAGTTTAAATTCATGACATTTTGCAGTAAAAATTCTTTCATCTCTGAGGATTTTTCAAATTCTGTGATTTCAAAGACTTATTATTGAAAAAAAAAAAAAAATTAGATTTGCAAAAATTTTCAACTGTTTCGCTCGAAATAAATATGATAACGATGTTAATACTCACTGATCAATGGTTCGTTCGAGTTCTCAATTTACCTGAAATGCAATTCTCATTACGCGAAAAATAACGATCATATACTACTATTTAAATTACGCGCAATGAAAAAATAAATCCTATAATCATTCGACATCTAATTAAGATTAAAATGTATGTGAACAATCATTTAATAAATTATCAAATAAAATTATGTTTATAATAATAATAATAATAAATTGCGTAAAACTAACCAAAAAATAAAAAAACTTTTAAAGAATTAAATTTGTAAAATAATTATCACATAAAAAATATGAAATCACACCCAAAAATACAAAATCTTATAAAAATTCAAATCCGAAAATAGTATCACATAAAAAAGATGTCAAATCAAACCCAAAATTTATCAAATCTTTAAAGGATTAAAATAATACGAAACAGAAAATAGTCAAATTTATAGAAAAATATTTTAATTACCTTACAAAGGTAGAATAATATTGAGACAATGTACGTGCCCATCTATCTTTTTAAAAATTATGTTGTTTAAACATATTTACGAACTATTTTTTTATCGTTATTTTCACTATTTTATCGTTTTTTATCACTAACTAATTAATATTTTTTTGTTATTAACGTTCTGACTCTAAGTTGTGAGCCCTTCTGAAAATTGTTCATGTTTAATGCTTTTCAAATTCGTCATTTTGTCGTTTTTGATAAATTGACTATTTATTTGCAATAAAAAATGATATAATTTCAAATTTTACAAGTACTAAACATGAACATTTTTTAGAAAGGCTCACAATCTAGAGCTGAAACATTAATAATAAAAAAATATGAATTCAGTAAAATATGTTAGAAATAATTCTTTTTTGATAAACGGTATACATCAACGCTTCAACATCCCATTAAGTATTTGACAAATAATCTTTAATAGTGATGATTTTATTTAGCTCATTAATAATTGATTTCAAATCTTTTTTATGTGATACTTTTTTGCGGGTTTTACTTTCTTCGAATAAAGCAGTTTTGAGATTTTTTTTCAACAACATACTTTGTAGAAACGCAGACGGACACGTACCTTGTCTCGTTGTTTTTTACCTTTGTAATCAAATTTAAATATTTCTATATAAATTTGATCATTTTCTGTTTCGTATTATATTAATCTTTTAACGATTTCATATTTTTTGAGTTTGGTTTCACATATTTTTTATGCGGTAGGTTTTTTACAGGTTCTTTACTAGATTTCGTATGTTTTGGATGTGATTTCACATTTTTTAGGTGATAATTTTTTTACAAATTTAATTCTTTAAATTATTTTTATTTTTTGAATTTTATTTTATTTATATAAATTTAAACAATTCTTTGAATACAACAAACGTAAATTCACAGAAAAGAATAATCAAACTGTCAATCAAACCAACAGTTAAACATTTTCTTAAAAATATTTGAACCCAGAACCATTACTTTCTAGAAAGTTGTTTCATAAAACTTGTCATCTTATGTCGAATCTTTTTTCGTACACTTTAAAACATCTTTCTTTTTTCAAAAATTATTTTAAATAATAGAAAAAGTCGATAAATTTTAATAATAAAACAGATATTACGATTAAAGTATTTTATTGTATTTAAAATGTTTTGGTCATTATATGAAATGTTCGCAAACTTATTGATTGCGATTTCTGAATTAAATTCATGATAAAATATTAATATTAAACAGTTCTTAATTACTAAAAGACTCGAGACCTTTGTACTCTCGCAATATTCCAACGCAATATTACAAAAATATGAATTTAATTATTAAATATTCCATTTTAAATAAATATAATAAATATGAATAATTTTACATTATATTTCTTTATGTGTATAACTCAAGTATTGCTATAAAGAATAATAATATTCTATTTTTATTTTTTAATTATTCTTTTTAAAAATAAATATATATATTATTTTATATTTCTTCAGGTTTCATTCCCTACATTCATAAACATTTTTTGTATAAAATACATCAAAAACGTTGCTCATTCTTGCGCAAGATAATTTTTGTTTGTTTTTCCTGTAAATTATTTTTTCATGTTTGTGTGAGCTTGTAATTTTTTAAAGGTTTATTTTTTACAATTAATTACACAAGAATATTTTATCGTTAATGTTTAATTATGTACTGATTAATTTATAAGTTCGAATATATTTAGAACAATGTTATTTAGCTAAGAGCAATATATACCTAATAAGAGTTATATTTAAGAACTCAAATAAATATCCCATTTCGTCTTGTAATTGAATACATTCAAAATATATTGTATAATACGTTCAAACTTCGACTTTTTAGTTATATTAAAAAAAGTCATTCAATTTTTAATTATTAGGATTAAAATATTTACTTGTTCATGTAATTAATATTGTAAAATAAAATTAATATAATTCTAAAAATTAATAAAATATAATTAATATAATTATATTAATTATATAAATATATAAAAATATAATTAATATAATTATATTAATATGTATTGTAAATAATGTAAACGTTAAATTTAGTATTTTCATTTAAAATATCATAAAAGGCAGCTTTTATGACAGCTTATAGGGTTAGACAAACTAAGTGTAAGACAAAACAGAATTGAATCAACCCTACGAAAGAAAATAATTGAGAAATTTTATGTTTATGCTTTAACCCACATCCAGCATACGAAAAAGAGAGTACATGATCAGAAGTTTGATATATAGTGTTGCTCAGCGTCGATTATATATCTTGTCTCATCGGGGTGCTCTCACGTCCCTTGATAATTATGAATAATGATTATTGTGCCATGCACATGAACTATTGCAAAAGCTTCGTAATTCGAATTTTCTTCTTAGTAGATATTACGCTTTACTATACTGTCATTTAAAGTTTTACTCTTTACGTTGGTAATTCATTCACATTATACATCTAAATTCACTTCAATAAACTAAACAATTCTTCCATAACTAAACAATTCTGCATATTATTCTGCATTAAATAAATGTGAAATATGTTTATGAATTAAATTTAAACTTTACCAGATTTTCCATATATACTTAGTTTAATATATTGAATAATGTTTCAGCTATTTTTATATATGTATAGATGTGAAAAATCGATAAAAATAGTTTTCGAAAACAATATTTATAGTAAAAATTAATAAAATATTAAAAAATTATTTAATTGTCATTAATACAGAGTTAGTAAAATATTTAAACATTGTGCAAAAATGTTAAGGCAGAATAAAGAAAAAATCTTCAAAATAGTTTAAAATAATTTCAAAGGAATTTCACGAACTCAACACAAATTCAAATAATACGGTCACATGCTTTGAAAATGGTATATCATATTTTGAATAATTTACTAATTTTGATATCAGAAATACTAAAATGTATTTCTCAGATTTGTAGAAGATATAGTTTCAGAACTTTTAAATTATTCTTCAACTATTCTTTAATATTATTTTAACATTGACTCGTTTTAAAATTATTATTTTTTCAACTAATTTTCAACATATTTTTCACTTTCATTCAATTATTTCCACTTTTATTCAATCACTAATCATTATCACCAAACATGCAGTTTTTTATATTCTTGAACAATATTCAAATTTTGGCAACTAACGCTAAAATACCATGAAAGATATATGAAAACTGTTTCTGCTTTTGAGAAAATAATTAGATACAAATATTAAAAAATCAATAAATTAGAAAAATTTTAAAAAGAAGTTTAATTTTTAAATGTTACTTAATTAACTGTAGTGAAATTGCTGTGAATCAACTGAATACTTTTTTGAATATTTCTTTCAGCAAGTATTTTTCATTCCTTTACCTACAATTTTTGCGTTTTTAACTTCAATATGTCTTCATAAGTCATATTTAATTAAAAGTAATTCAATTAAAAATCGGAATTACAGAAAATATAAAATACGTATTATATTAATCGTTTTTTAACACTTAATGAATAATTATATTTATGAACATAAGTTTGAATAAAATCAGAATAATTTCCCTATCAATTTATTTTAGTCGTTGTAAAAATTAAATGGATTGTAATCTGAATGAACATTTTGTATCCATTTGGTCCCAGTTGGTTAACGTACCCGAACAGAATTCACACTGCTGTTGAACGTTACATAGGATTATTTTTATCTTTTCATTCATTTTAAATACATCGTAATTTAGTATCAGACTTGAGCTTGAATATTGCAATAATTGCATATTTCTTCTATATTTGTTGCGTTTAATTAATAAATTAATCAATGCGTTTATATACATAAATAATTATATAAATTTTATTTGTATGAGAAAAAATAATGCTAAGCACAGAATTCATAAATATGTAAAAAAAAAGAAATGGATGTCATCGGTATTTTTCTGAGTTGCTTTAAAACTAAACTGTGATTTTTCTGCAGATATAGCATCAAGTCTGCATGGACGACCTTCTTCTCAATCGAGTCAAAGAAGCAGTGTTGGGACTTTAACCTGTGCATTTTCGAGAAGACCAAGTAGCGGAGGAAGTCGTTGTCCTCTCGTTCCGACATCAAGAGCAGGTGCGGCAAGAGCCGCCGCCATCTTGCTTATATCGTGTCATCGGCAGAGCATCAAAGGTGGAAACAAACATCGACGTACCCTTAGCGACGTAGCTGAGGGATCGACAGACGGCCTTGGTAGACGAATACAATCTATAATTTTTATACTCTATCTATATCTGTCTCTTGGTCTATGTCAGCGTAACACGCTTACGATGTCTCTATGCGGGCAACTCCCTGGATCAGTTTCATGTGTCAGAAAACTCATTTTCAGAATATAGGAGTGAAATTCTAATTTTTTTTGTATCCAAATCTAATTAAGTTTTTTTATATTATTTCAGTCTCAAATTAAAATTAATTTAAACTCAATTTAATTATTATCGCATAATTATTCATCAGTTATTAAATTACTTTTGAATTAAAATATTTCAAATTAATTTTTAAGTGACTAATTTGTAAACTGAACGTCATAACTAATTCTTTATCCATTCTAATTTAATCTTAGTTATTAAATAAATTCATACATAAAAGCAAATATATAATAATAACTGTTCTTTTGGATTGAATACGCAGCATTATAATATTGTAATAATATGAATAATATTTATTCATTAAATAATCATTTCTCAAAATATTTTCGCACCATAAAAAGCTACGATCAATTAAATTTTTTAAAGAAATTAAATTACTTCAACTTTATTTTTACACGTTCAATTACACAAGATAAAAAACTTATGTTTAATCAACTTACATTTACTCCTTTTAATCATATCGATTAGATTTTCCAAACCACATGATATTTATTTTAAAAATCCTCTTACACATAAAACCAAACGTTAAATCTACATTTCCTAATCACTATTTTAAAACTGCACATTTTTACGGTCTCATATTATTTCATATGCAAAGAATTAAATGAATAAAACGCATTTTATCAGTATATATATTTTAAACGCAATAATTTATAAATTTTATCTTGATAACAGATTGATACTATCTGCTACTACTATATATACTATAGATTTATAAAGACTTGACACCGTTTTTTTAACAATTCGTAACCAATTTAATACTAGCTTACTAATGACTTATTACTGGAACAAAGTTTTTATCATCATGTGGTTATATTAAATAATAAACATCTTTTCCATATAAACGAAATATAAATACATAGTATCTTACTTGACTGCTAATAAAAATAAACTGAGAAAGATAATACATTTAAAATAAGGTAATTTTACTTCTTTTGTTGATTTTATGGATTCGAAAAAACAAAATCTTTAAAATAAACTTTTAGTTCACTCAGCATGAAATCGGAAATTCTTTAATCAAAAAATATAATTATTTAATTATTAATAACAATTTAATATATTGAAATTTATAAAAAAAAAAGAATAGTTATTATAATTGTAAAATTATTTTAATTCAAATTAATGTACATTAGAATTTATTTTAATTTCAGACTGAAATAAACAGAAATAAGACTATGTTTTATTTCTGAAATGAAAAAATGGTAATTTTAGTTCAAGCAATTACAAATTGATTGTAAAAAATTTTAATTAGTTGCTCAAATCGTTTAAATTAAGACAATCGACAGATGACATTAAAAACATATTTTAAATTTGCCATAACAGAATTAAAGTATTACTAATGAAATATTAAAAATTAAAATTGTATGTTAAACGTATTTCTCTAATAATTCACACCAAAAATATTTCAAAGTTTTTTAGAGTCCTGATTAAATCACCTAAACCCCCTAACTAGAATTTGATCAAGGGTTAGATAAATAAACAATCAATCACTGCGTTATCAAACAAATATACAAGATCTTCTTAGTCAATGTAACGTTTTTGTTAGGTATTCTATTCATATTAATCGGCATTATGTGCATGAAGTATTAAATTTAAAATTTAACAAATAAACATTTAAATATTTTTAATATGGTTTCAGACAAATATTGCTGTACTTAAATTCAGCGATTGAAATCTTATTGTAGGTCACTCAGTGATGAGAAAAAACAGCTTACTTATAAACGAAATGCCAAAAAAGAGCATGACTCTTAATTGAATGTTTCAATTGGTATTTTAGCATTTCAAATAAAAATAGAAGAAAACAAAAAGAAAAAATTATATTTTCATTTTTTAATGCAGAAAATCTATATACAGAAAAATTGGTGTTATTAGATTATAGAATCCTAATGTAAATATAAAATATATATAATGTGGTATTGACGAATATAACGTGATAAAAGTTTGTTTAAAATTACAATTAACTATTGTCATAATTTAATCATTATAATATTTTGTTAATTTTAATCAATTAAAAATCTTTTATAGAACACACACATTCATGAACTTTATCTATACATGGCACATTCTTAGGTAGGATTCTTAGATAACTTTAAAAGTAACACTTTCTTGATCTACTAGCTACATAAAGAAACGTAAAATAAAAATCGTATTCTTCTCTCTCTATTTCTTAATTCAAATGTAAGTTGGGTTCGCTGTGCCTACCTTTTTCATTAATA